>APFE030778411.1:157959-172659 GCA_000404065.3 Pinus taeda | reverse complement strand
TGTTAAAATGACTTCAATTAGAACTATTTTAAGTCTAGTAGTAGCTGAAGATTTGCATCTTGAGCAGTTAGATGTAAACACAACCTTTCTCCATGGGGATTTGGAGGAAGAGATATATATACAACAACCATAAGGATATGAGGTAAAAGGGAAGGAGAAACTAGTGTGCAGGTCGAACAAGAGCTTGTATGGCTTAAAACAGGCTCCAAGGCAGTGGTATCTAAAATTTGACAAGTTTATGTCTGAACAAGGTTATACTAGATGTCATTCTGATCATTGTGTTTATTTCAAAAGGAAAAATGACGACAATTATATTATATTGTTATTGTATGTAGATGACATGATTGTTGTAGGTTCTAACATGTAGGAAATAAGTGCGCTCAAAAGAAAACTAGCGAACTCATTTGCAATGAAGGATTTGGGTGTTGCAAAACAAATCCTTGGTATGATAATAACTAGAGACAGGAAGAATCGAAATTAACATTGTCTTAGAGTGAGTACATAGAAAAGGTGTTGAAAAGATTTAATATGCAAAATGAAAAATTAGTTAGTATACCTTTGGCTAGCCATTTCAAACAAATTAAGGAGGTGTGTCCCAAGACTCAAGAAGAAATGGCTTGTATGTCTAAATTTCCATAGGCATAAGTAGTTAGAAGCTTAATGTATGAAATGGCATGCACAATGCCTGATATTTCACATTCAGTGGGAGTTGTAAGCAGGTACATGAACAATCTAGGAAAAGAACATTGGATGGCGGTGAAGTGGATTCTCAGGTATTTGAGAGGTACCACAAATCAAGAATTATACTTTGGTGCTTCAAACATTGCTCTACAGGGATATGTTGATGCAGATATAGCGAGTGATAGAGATATCAGGAGGAGCACCACATGGTATGTTTACTATAGGTGGAACAATTGTCAGTTGGGTTTCAAAACTTCAAAGTGTTGTTGCACTTTCAATAGCGGAAGCAGAGTATGTTGCTGCTACATAGGCTAGTAAAAAAATTATTTGGTTACAAAGGGTTCTGGATGAATTGGGTAAGAAGCAGGAGTTGGGCAGGTTATATAATGACATCCAGAGTGCCATACATCTTGCAAAGAACTCTGCATTTCATTCCAAGACTAAACATATACAGCTCAAGTACCATTTCATACAGTTAGTGTTGGAAGATGGACAGTTGAAGCTGGAAAAGATACACACTAGCCAGAATCCTGCATATATGTTAACAAAAGTTGTAACCAGGGAGAAATTGAGATTTTTCTAAGTTTTAATTAGCCTTCAAGTATGATGAAGAATATGAGAAAAATATAGGTCCAAAGTTGAGTCATTTTCCAACAAATGAAGCAACATTGGAGTTGCTATAATCAGTCTCCAAGTGGGAGATTGTTGGGTGTGGAGCCTGATTATCTTCTTTATTCAGAGGTGTCATCGCATTGGACCCCAATTTGTAATGTGGTGGCAATGCCACCCGTAATATTTGCACTTCAAGGGGGATCCATGGGATAAAATTTCATAGTCAATCTGGACCATTCATTAGGCAGAGATTTTATGGTAGAAGTTATGTTGAATTTAGGGGATTTTGCCCTAGAAGGCAACTCCTAGCTATATATGAGGGAATTGTATTGCAGCTATGTAGATCTGTATTTTGAGTGAGAAAAAGAGAGGAGATTGTGTGAGAGTGAAGAGGGTATTACAACGAATTTGCTATAGGTTTTATCTCTTCATTCTGCTAAGGCGTAGCCCAAATTGGGTGAACCACGTATATCTGTCTCTCTTGTTTTATGCGTTTTCTGTGTTTATATTTCTGTAATATATTTTATGTGTTCCATTTCTCTGTAATATATAATTTTCTAATACAAAGTACATGTAATAGAGTCACATATGGAGAATACTAAAGAAACTTTAATAATTTTAGCGAAAACATTCAAATGGCACAAAATAGGATGAATCAACAAGTCGGACAACATCAGATTGGAAGACAATTTGAAGAGGGTGATTAGGTATTTTTGAGAGTATAACCTAAGAATTATATACTCAGAATCAAGAATTTGCTCCAAAATTTTATGGACCCTACAATATTATTCGTAGAATTGGACAATTGGCATATGAGTTATATTTTCCTTTTTCTCGCATACATAATGTTTTTCATGTATCTTTCCTTGAAAAGGTTCCAAGACAAACTATACTAGTAAGGGAAGTTCATTCTTGAACTAGAAAAAGTTACAAATCAATGTTATATATCTCTTCAGAAGAACTATTATGGAGTACCTAATGAAGTGAAAGAACACGCCTCTCTAGAAGAAGCTACATTGGAGAATTAGCAATTTGTGAAGAAACAACCTCATTTACAAGTTTCAAGGGCAAATATTTTTTAAAAGAAGGGGGCTATGTTAAGGCCCTAGGGTTCCTGTGTTAAGTCCCTAATAAACATTCATTATTAGTATACTAGTTATGGTTAGCTTGGCATGCCAGTTTATCTCCTATTTATAATAAATGATATTTGCTTGCATAGGCATTATATCTTGTTTTGTGTATTAGATTTATTGCAATAGGAGGTTTCCCCCTTGAAGTGGTATGTCATTCATTGAATCCTTATCATTTTCAAGGTGTTGGTTCATAACGATATCTTTTAATAATTATTTGGTTGAACAAAACATTACTATGATACTACCCTCTCCACCACCTTCCTCATCCATGGGAAACAATATGAAAGTTCTACCATTCTTCATAAAACAATAATTATTCATCCTCTCATCATGAGAATTACCCCTATCATACTACTAAGGTCTAGCCAACAACGTGTAATAGGGATCCACGAGAACAACATCACACAAAACTTGATCTTGATAATTTTGTGAAAAAATCAATTAAGTGTTGTTCAAAAAGAGTCACTTGATGACCTTTATGCAACCATGAAAATATCAAGGCACTTAGATAGGGTACACATTATAAATTCAATCTTTGAATTACTTGTGGAAACCAAATTTTCTCCTCTACCACTTAAAAAAATAAAATCACAACAATTTCCTTGTGTCTTGCACTTGGTCTTGGATATGGCCTTTCTTTCTGTAAGTTCATTTTATTCATTGACAAACTTTGTAATATACCTAGGGTATATTACAACTAGGGTTATATTGAATTAATCACTTGTATTAAGTAATAACATTTATGTAATAATAAGAAGGATTATTGTGTAATCCTTTGTATACTAATGATATATTGTGCTATTTTAAAAAGACATGACATATCACCCATGTCTGTATTTGTACACATCTATGACTTGGACACACACACACACACACACACACACACACATATATATATTTCAATAAATATTTGTTATTTAAATAGATTACTTGTTCATTCATGAAGTTACTAGAGCTATAATTTCCATATATATATATATAGTAATGTTTAAAAATTGCATGTTATAAAGTAAAAAGGAAAATTTCTTAAAAGCTCATATAAAAATTTATCAGTTTCGCCATTAGTGGCTTATAAGTCTATGAATTTGGTAAGAATAATTTGTGCATGGCAGAATAAAAAATGAGAAATATATATATTCCTTTACTTGTGAGGATAATTTTTATAAGTATTCACATAAAGATTGAATAATGTGAAAAGTGAGAAAGGTGAAAATATTGATAGCTTGCCATATTATTTGTTTGTGGAAGAAATATACACAAAAATTCAAATTGTTTTTAGTTTAACCATACCTAAAGTACAAGTGCCAAAATATATTCTCATCTAGTATATTTATAACTATCAAATATTAAGGGGTTAAAACAATACAAGTTAGAAAATATATTAATTAAAGTGGTAAGTTCATCAAGTTGAGATAAAATGAAGGGTTAAATAATTTTGTGGGCAGTATTTTCATATGTAGGAAAGGAAAGCTATGGTAATAATTCCCATCCGACTTATTTTTCAATTGGAATTATATTGACACCAAATTGGAAAACATATTACAAAAGAGGAAGTTAAAAGAACTTTTACACAAGAGTATGATGATGATATTAATAATTTAAGATTGAAAATTGATAAGTACTCTCCAAAATGCAACATTTTTGTCGTACATATAAAGGGACTTGATGGGGTCCTAGCAAACTATTGGTTGAAAATTTCTGGTACTTTTACGATGAATGTTGATAAAACATTACATGCATTCAAGTGACTTAGCAATAAAATTATGTTGTGAGACATTAATTCAAAAAACAATAGTGAATATGCAAAAAATTGCTTCACAATCAGTCGGGAGAAATATAAAACTACAACATGCAAATGATATGAAAAAATATTATAAAGAAAAAAAGGGAGAGCTAATTATTACCTAAAATATTATACTCAAATTTTGACTACACAAATAGGGAATTAATGATAAGAGCAATACATCAAAAAGAAGTCCAAGATAAATGAAACCATTAGAAAAAATGAAGCTTCCTCATTAGAATATATAGACCATCTACAAAGCATTATAATCGAAGGGGACAAGGGATCACAGTGACAACGTTATGATGATTTAGAAGGAAAACTTATATATAAAAACAAATTTCTTCTCATAAAATAAGAAAAAAATGTGCATACACAAAGGAAATTGGACAAGCAAGATAAAAGTTTGCAAATTCCAACAACAAACAAGAAAGGTACAAAAACAAATTAACATAAACAATGCTTACACAATAGAAATGGAAGATATTAATAAGAAACTATTGACCAAAGATGATGAAATTTATAGTTTGAGAAACCATAATAAAATTCTACTTGCAGAAATGAGGAAGTTGAAGAATGAGAGGAAGGCACATCAAAAACCCAAAAACTATGGATAATGGTACTAACATTGATGCAATCAATGTGGAAAATCATATTTTTATGATTAATGAAGTTGTATCAATGGAGGAGACTCCAAAAATTGAAACTGAAGACAAAACGACTTCAATGGAAGGGACCAAAACTGGAAATCAAAGTTTTATTATTAATGATGTCTCATGAGTAGAATATCTTTCAAAATTTGAGCTTAAGAAGCAATTATGTGATAAAACAAACTTTGTAAATTTAGTAATTATTGACATGCCATTGATCACCACTAACGAAGTTTAATGTCAAGCAACAGATGCTGGCACACCAATAAATACAAAAATATCATATGTCATCATGATGACTTCAATAAGACATGACAAGATTAATCCATAGATTAATAAGGATAAATGTATCAAGGTACCATATTGCCACAAAAATGATAAAATTCTCAGTGTGCAAGAATTAACATACGAGTACCCCAAGTTATCTAACTAGAGTGAATGGTGTAATTACATATCAAAGCATCTGGTGGTGTATGTGCTTCATAGTCAACAAAAGGGAATATTGGATATAGAATTTTATCACCATACAGTTCTAGAACAACGCCACCTTATATGGATTGATCCTTTTGTTGAAGAAAGTGTAACTAGGTTCAGTCTTCATGACATTGTAAGTATGATTTTTGTAAAATAAGAAAATGAATTTATTATTATTCCTTGTTGCATGGGTTTCATGAGCAAGAGGTTTATTTTATAGATGGCTCCCATTGAGATCCTTAGGATATCAAAGAGTCAATGTCATTCTCTTCTTGAGCCTATGTGTAATGTATACCAGTCTATAGAAAAGTCAAGTAGCCCTCCAAGACAAGCACAGACCTCCAAGACAAGCACAAGAAGAATTCTGTAAGAAAAACGATATAAAACAATCATGTCAGCCTACAAATGAATATAAATGTCAAGTCGTCTCATATATAGAGACACATCAGTTCACATTAACACGTTGGCTAAATATGGGAGACTAACCACTATAAATATGCAGCTAGATTCACCATAGAAATGTAATTTTTGGACATACCTCTGCAACTTCGGATGGCACAATGGGTACAGGAATCTCGGATGATTACATGGGTCTACAATCTACATTACAGGAGGAGCATAAAACTCAGATACTTATTATGTTTCAGAGGAAGGTTGTAGACAATATTTCAGACAAAACTCAGGAGGTCTGTGCATTATGTTTTCAACCTCATCATGAATATAATATCAACCTCCTCTGTGTCTCAGCGATCAAATTTTTTTTTACAGTCCCGACATATTTTTCAAGAGGAAGAATATGAAGTGATACTCTATGTATCATCATACTCTATAAATGAAGTCATAGTCTCAACATAATTATGAGGAGAAGGTTTTCAGTGATATGGTCTCTATCTTAAAGGAGACACAGTCACAAGGTTATGTCTTCAGTGAAGGCGCAACTATGGTAAAAATAGTCATGATATTGGTGGACCTCAGTGCAAATCTCATTCATATATATATGGAGATCTCGTTGATGAAAATATCAAAGAAGGTGTAGTCATGGTGCAACAATAATGAAGATCTCAGTGGTGTAGTAGTGATGGCCTCAGATATGTAGCAATGATGATGATCTTAACAGTAAAAAATAAGAGGATTGGTGTCTTGGCCTTGGAGTGGCTAAATAGGTCAAGGGTCATGGTCTTGGTATTTGTCAATTGGAATCTCTATACGAAGAATTTTGTGCTGGTGTTCCTCTCCAAGAGGGAGAGGTTTTGGCCCTGGTAGAAGGCCAACATCTTGTGTTATTGTCTCTTGTATTTTGATAACTGTTTGATGAAGTCAGAAATACACACACTAATGATATCAAGAGAAGGTTTTACTAATAAGCAAAAGTAAAAATACCTCAAAAATAGTTATCATGCTAAGAAGAATCTCATTAACTCTAATTGTCCTAGATTCATCAACATGGAATCATAACTAAGGTGCTGAAGTCAAAGGAAGGGAAACAAAGAGACATTCAAGGATCATGATTCAATAAGGATATCAAAGAAAGGGATCAAGATCTACAAAAATCAGTCCATAACAGTAGTCTACAACAACAAGAGCTTATGTCTCCATAGTCATCATTAAAAGGCTATCAAGACCCTTATCAAGTTGTATACAAAGCAAGGTAGCTCAAAGGACCTCAAAAATGAAGATCAAATCATCTTGGAACAGGTTGAAACCCCAGAAGTAGTCTTGATCTACACTACAAAAGAAGGAAAATCATATTGAAGGCAAGAAGGCATTTTAATCTTCAAGGCTATAAAAACAAGCAAGGATCTTCTCCTTGCCCTAGAAGAAGATCATCCAAGGAAGCTACAAATCATCCTCATCAAAAGGAGAAACATTTTATATTGAGGAAAGGATTTCTCATTTGAAAGAAGGTCATTCAAGAGGAAGATTTAATGCATGTTCTTCAACCACTTCCAACATGATCAAGGTGAAGATTTTATCTTCACATATCAAGTACATATCTTTAATTTTATAATCAAGTTTGGTTAAATGACTTCATATTTGCAAGGATATCTATAAATCGGTTGGGCCATCAAGATTCCTTGCATAAGAAAGGAGGATAGATATACTACCCAGAAGAGAAGTCATATTAAATCAGTCTTAGCTCCTCTCATCCCTATGTAGCAGGAGAGGTGACATAAAAGAGAGATATGAAATACTACAATATATACTCTCTGAAATACAATGAAGAAGGTCATATCACTTAGACTTGATTGAAGGTATCAAAGAATGAAGACATATCTTCATAATATCTCAATTAGGAGATCTAGGAGAGATGATAATAATATAATCAACATTGTTCTAACTGATAGGAAAGGTAAAAAATGTCCATGAACAAGAAGGTTACCTGATTCAACAATTTTTGGTCTCTATGCTAAATAGAGAAAGGAAAGTTGATGGAAAAAGTGTTGAAGGTTAAATTACTCAAACATGTGCAGAAAGGAAAGGAAAGGGTCCTCAAACAAGACATAATAGTGCTATGCTAAGATTGTAAAAAGAAAGCTCATATCACTAGAAAGATGGAGGAAGCTGAAGAAAGGGACAAAGCAAAGAGGGAGTAATATATCTCTACTATGATTGAGATGATATTACTCACAAAAGGGTCCTATCATAAGCTCCTAAATATGTAGTTACATATATGACCATGATAATAAGATGCATTGTGGCATCATGGAAGCATTAGAAACAATAGATCGTGACATCACCATGGGAATCATGGAGGAAAAAATCCATGGCAGACAAACATGAAGGATATAGCTTTGGGGAACCTCATTTGACATTGAAGAAAAGGATGAAGTCATCTAGGAAAAGGATCATCATACAAAAAGGAAACATATTCCGAATGGGGATATACAAGATCCTCAATATTATTTGAAGAAATCCACATTGGAGGGTTCACTGATATATAGAGGAAGCAAGTGTTTCATCAGGAAACCCAACTTAAGGAATTCATGAGATGATGGTACCATGACATGAGAAATGAAGCAAATCAAGGGATTGAAGATCTTTTCAATCAAGGAAGTTGTTGGAAGAATCCTAGATGACCTAAAGGTAAAATGAGGTATGTATGATTATGTTTAATATGATAATGTCATGTCATATGGGTGCTGGTAATATGGATCATTAATTCTATCTTGAGAAGCATGATCAAGAGAAAAAAAATCTGCTCCTCTGAAAGTATCCAGGAAGGCATAAGTCACACTAGATGAAATCAACATAATATGTCCTCATATGAAGTATGAGGTGGTTGACCACAATGAAGAAACTCTAACTTAAATCTCCTGAGAATGGAATGTGTGAGAAAGGAAGAGATCATGAGATATGCAACCCTGATGAAGGCAATCAACATCCAAAAGACCAAGAAGATTTGACTAGGAAATCTCCCGGAAAGATATGAAGGCTTGTATGGAAGTTTGAAAAAGATGGAGACACTTGAATATGGATATCTTTGGGAGATGTGTAAACATGTATGCAAGATGCTGATACCTACAGAAATATGTCATTATGAAGAGCCATCTCGAAAGGTACAATTTGATTTAATGTTATGTTTTGATTTCTTGAATAATATCTACATGAGTTCATGCAGTGCTACTTGCACAAGAGTTCTAAGTACAAGTACAACTATAATTCATGTGGAGGATGGAAATTCCTAAAAGAAACATGATAATAAAGAAGTAACCACATGAAAAATGTTCCAGATAGTAATAAAAAAGGCCAATTTCCATGAATAAAGGAATGACATGACGAATCAAGAAGGAAAGTGATCAATGACTAATGCCTTACAAGGAATAAGATCGACTGAATTTCATGACATCAAGGAAATTTATCAACTAGTTGAAGGGCCCATGAAGAAGAAGCTGTTGATGAAAAAGATAGTCCTTAGTTAAGAGGGATCTCTGAAAAGTCCATAATTATAGGGAGCTTGGGAAAGTTCCTAGTCAAAGGGAACTTGGGTACATTGCTTTATAGGAATGGGCATATCCTCCCTAGTTAAGAGGGAGAGATAGAAACAACATTCTTGTCTTCACCTCAGAAGAAAGAATGGGAGGATTAGGTAATCATCTGGCATCTGATGCTCTTTGAGGATGTGTAGGGAATCCAAGAGAAGAGTAGGCAAGAGGACCGATATTATTTGAGGGCTGGGAACCTAAGATAAGAATAGTCCTAGAAGGTCATACTCAGTGAACACTTGGGTGGGTATGTACCTTGAGAGACAATGATGAAGGTGTCTATAATCATTGGTCTCACCAACATTGTTCTTTGAGTAATGAGAGATATAGTTATCAGTCAAGGCCTTCATGTGGAAATAATGTTGGTTACTATGATGCTATATAGATGGGTTACCAATCCAATTCTTCTTATGATAAATTCTTTAGATTGAGAATGACCAGGTACCATTATGAATACCTACCTAGTTAAGAGGGAGTGTTGAAGAAAGTGTAACTAGGTTTCGTCTTCATGACATTGCAATTATGATTTTTGTAAAACAAGAAAATGAATTTATTATTATTCATTGCTACATGGGCTTCATGAGTAAGAGGTTTATTTTATAGATGGCTCCCATTAAGAGCCTTAAGATGTCAAAGAGTTAATCTCATTCTCTTATTGAGCCTATGTGTAATGTATACAAGTCCATAGAAATGTCAATTATCCCTCAAAGACAAGCACAATCCTTGAAGACAAGCACAATAAGAAATCTACAAGAAATAAATATAAAACATAATCATTTCAGCTTGCAAATGAATATAAATGTCAAGTTGGATCACATATAGAGACACATCAGTTCACATTGACATGTTAGCTAAATATGGGAGACTAACCACTATAAATATACGGCTAGAGTCAACAAAGAAACGTAGATTTTTGGACATACCTCTGCAACTTCAGATGGCGCAGTGGGTACATGAATATTGGATGATTATAGGGGTATGCAATTTGAATTCTAGTGACTTAGAAATAAAATTATGCTGTGAGACATTAATTCAAAAAACAATAGTGGATATGAAAAAAATTGTTTCACAATTAATCGAGAGAAATATAAAACTACAACAGGCAAATGATATGCAAAAATATTATAAAGAATGAAAAGGGAGCAATAATTATTACCTAAAATATATACTCAAGTGTTGACTACACAAATTAGGGAATTAAATGAAAAAGAGCAATACATTCAGCAAGAAGTCCAAGATTAAACTGAAACCATTAGAAAAAATGAAGCTTCCTCATTAGAAGATATAGACCATTTACAAAGTACTATAATCCAAGGGGAAAAGGGATCACTGTGACAAGGTTATGATGATTTCGAAGGAAAAGTTATAGACATGAACAAAACTCTTCTCATAAAATAAGAAAAAAAATGTGCATACACAAAGGAAATTGGACAATAAAGATAAAAGTTTGCAAATTCCAACAACAAACAAAAAAGTTACAAAAAGAAACTAACATAAACAATGCTTACACAAAAGAAATGGAAGATATTAATAAGAAACTATTGACCAAAGATGATGAAATTTCTTGTTTGAGAAACCATAATAAAAACTCTACTTGCAGAAATAAGGAAGTTGAAGAATGAGACAAAGGCACGTAAAAAAACCCCAAACTATGGATAATGGTATTAACACCGATGCACTCAATGTGGAAAATCATATTGCTATTTAATGAAGTTGTATCAATGGAGGAGCCTCCAAAAATTGACACTGAAGACAAAGAAACTTCAATGGAAGGGACCAAAGCTAGAAATCGAAGTTTTATTATTAATGATGTCTCATGAGTATAATATCTTTCAAAATTTGAAATTAAGAAGAAATTATGCAATAAAACAACATTTGTGAATTTAGTAATTATTGACATGCCATTGATCAACACTAATGAAGTTTAATGTCAAGCAATGGATGTTGGCACACCAATAAATACAAAAAAATCATATGTCATCATGATGACTTCAGTAAGACATGACAAAATTAAGCCATCAATTAATAGGGATAAATTTATCAAGGTACCATATTGACACCAAAATGATAAAATTCTCAGTGTGCAAGAATTAACATACCAGTGCCCCAAGATATCTAACTAGAATCAATGGTGTAATTACATATCAAAGAATATGGGGTGTATGTGCTTCATAGTCAACAAAAGGGAATACTGGATATAGAATTGTATCACCGTAGAGTTCTAGAACAAATCCACCTTATATGGATTGATCATTTTACTGAAGAAAGTGTAACTAGGTTCGGTCTTCATGACATTGTAATTATGATTTTGTAAAACAAGAAAATAAATTTATTATTATTCCTTGTTGCATGGGTTGAATAAGTAAGAGGTTTATTTTATATATGGCTCCATTTGAGAGCCTTAGGATATCAAAGAGTCAATTCCATGCTCTTCTTGAGCCTATGTGTAATGTATACAAGTCTATAGAAAGGTCAAGTAGCTTTCTAAGACAAGCACAATCCTCCAAGACAAGCACAAGAAGGATTCTGCAAGAAAAACTATATAAAACACAATCATGTCATCCTGCAAATGAATATAAGTGTCAAGTGGGCTCACATATAAGGACACATTAGTTCACATTGACACGTCGGCTAAATATGAGAGACTAACCACTATAAATATGCGGCTAGAGTCACCATAGAAATGGAATTTTCGGACATACGTATGCAAATTTAGATGGCACAGTGGGTACATGAATCTTGAATGATTACAGGGGTCTGCAATCCACATTGCAATAGGAGTAGAGAACTTAGATACTTCTTATGTTTTAGAGGGAAGTTGCAGAAACGATTTCGGGTAACACTCAGGAGGTCTGTCCATTATGTTTTTAGCCTCATGATGAATATAATATTTGATTCCTCCCCATCTCAGTGATCATAGGAATAACATTACAGTACCGACATATTTGTAAATAGGAAGACTATGAAGTGATACTCTATGTCTCAGTCTACTCTCTAAATTAATTCAGAGTCTTGACATAATTATGAGGAGAAGGTTTTCAGTGATACGGTATCTATCTTAAAGGAGACACAATCACAAAGTTATGTCTTCAGTGAAGGTGAAACTATGGTAAAAATAATCATTATCTTTGTGGACCTAGGTGCATATCTCATTCATATATATATGGAGATATCATTGATGAAAATATTAGTGAAGGTGTAGCCAAAGTACAACAATAATGAAGATCTTGGTGGTGCAGTAGTGTTGCAACAATGATGATGATCCTATCAGTGACAAAGAAGAGGATTGGTGTCTTGGTCTTGGAGTGGCTAAATAGGTCAAGGGTCATGGTCTTGGTATTCGTCAATTGGAATCTCTATAAGAAGAATTTTGTGTCGGTTTTCCTCTCCAAGAGGGAGAGGTTTTGGCCCTGGAAGAAAGCCAACATCTTGTGTTCTTGTCTCTTGTATTTTGGTAACTATTTGATGAAGTAAGAAATAAACACACTAATTATATCAAGAGAATATTTTTTTAATAATAAAATTTAAAATACCTCACAAAAACTTATCATTCTAAGAAGAATCTCATTAACTCTAATT
Source organism: Pinus taeda (assembly GCA_000404065.3). NCBI lineage: Eukaryota > Viridiplantae > Streptophyta > Pinopsida > Pinales > Pinaceae > Pinus > Pinus taeda. The sequence continues at coordinate 159,764 of APFE030778411.1, read as the reverse complement.
GTTCTAGATTCTTCAACATCTTTTTCATTGTGCAAAATATTGTCCAAGGCTCTGTGCATCATATCACCTCATATCCTCAACCTTATCAAATGGGTGAAAGTTAATGTTCATGTAATAATAAGGATGATGACTCTGAAATCATTGAAGTATTATAATAATATGTTGTTTTCTTTTCAAAATACATAGCCTATTTCCCTCCATGTATATTTATACATGTCTATTTACTCGAAATATATATTTTTATAATAAATATATTTTTATTTAAAATGGATTTTGGGTGTTCATAATGTTCACATGAAGTGGAATACTAGGTTTACTTCATACTTTTATGGCTTTAGCACCTCTCTTCTGAAAAATAGGTTTTCTCCTTCTTATTGATCTTCACATATCTTGTCTCAAACCATAGATTTTTCTCCTTATGTCACATGAGGTATGGCATCACTCCTCCCTTAATTTATATTTTTAGGACCCTACAAATTGTTTTATTAGGACATATGGCCTAATCCATCGTTATGGCCAAGAAAATGTACCTAAGCACACACCCAACATTTTTCATGTTATCAAGTATGTTAGAAAATTTTTGCATGGTTAACCAATTATTTACAATGGGTTGGAAATGACACCCATGTGAGCCTTCCATTCATATTTAATTCCAAAATTTAAGGGACTGTAGATATAGAGTCCATTATACTAAAATTTGTGAACACTTATAATACGACTATATTAGCATATTTCCTACACACCTACAAAGGGCATGTTTGAGAAGGCTATGCAAGCCATTGGCGAGGTTGGCGACTGGTATGTCATCGGGAAAGGGAGTTACAAAAATTTGTTCAGAGTTGTCAAATATTATTATTTTCTCCCTAAGTTTATCCTTGTTAAATTGGCATCACAGGAAGTAGCATATTAAGGCTTCATGCATGGAGTTGGGGCAACACTTGTTAGATTCAAAAAATACCTATGGACTCCATTTCCTTTTATATGGGAGAATAAAAACTCAATGATATTAAAGAATTAAAAGATGAAGCTAAGAATATATCTACTTTTCATTTTAGAGAAGAAAAGTTCAAAATACATGATCCTCTAAATTTGAATTGTTGGGTTGTGTTATATTCTTTCCACGTAGTTAACAGGGGGTTTGAGGGGTACCCATAACCCCACTTTATGGGGTTCTGGGCAGCGCTCCAGAAAATTTTAATTTTGGACCCTATGTTAGGTTGGGCAGAACCACCTATGGTTTTGTGCATGATTTTTTGCACATGTTTTTGGACGCGATGGTTTTTCGGTCCATGGTATTGGACGCGATGGTTTTCAGTCCATGGTATTGGATGCTTCACATGTATAAATATGTATTATAACATTGAAAGGAACATAATGAAAAATAAAGCTAGTAGTCTCAGTTTTGGGATCCGGTGGGAAAATATCTGTGTATATGTGTTTTATGTGTTATGCTCTCGTATTGTTTATTTTTTGTGTTTTAGAATTCGTATACAGGTAATTTCTGTATGGGGTTAAAACCTACATTTGGTATCAGAGCTGTTTTTGGCTTCAAGGGGACACCTTTGTTGCTGAGGGGTTTCGCTCGGGCCTGTGGTGGACCTTGTTCAGTGGGAGATCTGTGAGATCGATTCTAGAGGTGAAAGAAAATGGCGAGCAGTGGAAAAATAGAGATCGAGAAATTTAATGGTCAGAGTTTTGAGTTGTGGAAACTCAAGATGGAGGATCTGTTGGTGGATAAAGACCAATGGATCGCAGTAGATCCAGGTACTAAACCAATGGGAGTGTCCGATGAAGAATGGAAGAAG
>APFE030778411.1:112484-137844 GCA_000404065.3 Pinus taeda | reverse complement strand
CATGAAATTTTCCCACAGGCAGAGCAATAAAATTGAATTCTACCTTAGCTAACTTAGAAAATTTCAATGGAAATGAATATGAAATGAGCTATGAAACCTAACAAGATACATATGAAACATAAGAGACACATTTGCTACACTCACAACCACATGAATCTCATGAAACAGAGCCACTGCCTTTCATTAATCCTCTGTAAAAAATATACAATGTAGAAACAGAGTTTCTTTCCCACGGTCTCCCAGAAGTTACAAGCCAACCAACCCTTTGCAAATGGTTTGAATACAATATATAGAATGTGCCATGAAGAGATAGAACACCCAAGGGTTGGGGAGTTACTTGAATCATTACAAAATGAAGGTGGAGAGCCAAATAGCAGCTACAGGTGCAGCGCCACAAACATGACAAATAGCTTGGGTGGCCCTTTGCCTTCCTTTGCCACTTGGATAACTGACCATCTCGAGTGAAAATAATTTTAAAACCACCCTAGGTGCTGAAAAACTGAAGTGCATATGAGTGGGGCAACTTACAAAAAGTCGGGAAGTGAAATTTCGCAAAACAGAGGCATTCTGGGCCTTTTTTCCTATATGCGTCACGCCCTTTTATGTATGCGTTGTTCCACTTTGAGGCTAGTTTTGAGGCACTTGTATGAGTCCAAAATGTTCCCAAGTTTTCTCGTTGGAAAGCCTGTCCTGTCTACTTTCCATCCCAAGTGGAATTTTTGATTTTGGAGCTCATTTGCCCCCCAAATCTTCATTCTCCCAAGACTGCTTCCTGTGTGTCAAAATAGGGGCAATGAGGCCATTTTTTGGGTGTTTTTGACCTCTTGGAGACTCAAATCATGCCCAAATGTCTTGCTCCGAGTGCCAGTAGTTGTGGTTTTGCATGCTGAATCCAAAAATGCAAACCATTTCTCATTTGGAGCTCCCAATCCTACGCGTCGCGACGGTGGCGCTACGCGTATAGAGAAAAAACCTGTGTTTGTGCCAAAAAATTTTCATGTGACCAAAATTTTCCCAAATTACTTGAAATTTGGGCTGGAGGTCCTCTATGAAGTACTATGTTGTGCCAAGGAAGCTTCAACCAAGATTCGTAGCCGATCTTGCTCTTTTGCCTCTTTTGTTGCTTTGCTCAGTTTGGCCTTCAAGCTCCTTATTCGGGCCTTTGCGCTCATGTTCTGTGCCCTGTAATGACAAGCCATCCTCCTCAATATGGTTTTTTCCCTGTTTTCCTTCTCCAGCAGCTTCTCCAAGTGTAGATTGACCCAATCTAACCAAGACTCACGGTCGTTGTTGATCTCTTGCTCCAAGGTAGTGAGCTCGATCCTCCTCTGCTGGGCAGCTTGTCGATTTTCATAGATGCTTTACAGCTCCATGATCGTTTTTTGGTCCTCAAGCTATTTGTTTCTCTACTCTAGATACTTGATGACCCATCTAGCTCTCTCCATATTGAGTATCAAGTCTTGTATCTCTGAGTCCTGCTCCTGAATGGTCATCCTAAGTTTGGCATTTTCTGCCTCTGCCTCTTCATCTTGAATGAGGATGGCATCGGTCTCATGTACACCTGATGGCCCCTCATCATGCACGAGCTTCTTTCCCTTGTCCAATACCTATGTATTTGATGCCAGAAGCGAGGCCCCTTCCACCCCGGGTGGAGATAACACTCGCTTTGCTGCTGCAAAGAAGTGCCTACTACCTCTCTAATATGTAATGAAAACTGGCATGGTAGTGGTCTCATGATGCTCATGCTGATAAGAAGGACTACCCAACTCCTGCTCTGGCTCTGATAGTACCTATGTTGTGCTGAAGAAGTCACGGGAGATGAAGTCCTCCCAAGCAAAGCCCTGCAATCCCAACTGATGATCTACCAAAATCCGGATAAGAGCAAAGTGATACACACTATTAAGCTACTATTGAGGGGTCTTATGCAGCATGAAGGTGTTCATCCTCTCTATATTCCTGCATATGAAAAACGGGAGGTTCATCATCCTCACCCTGGTAAAGTGCATGAGCAAGCGGATGTGATAGGCATACAGTCAAGAGAACCTCCCCTCACAGCTGAAGTATTTCATGATCAATCTCATGAGCGGAGCATACTCATCTTTCAAGTATCTAAAAGGAAAGACTCTTGTGAGCTCATTCAAGAATCTGGCTTTGATGTAAACTCATAGTGTTGCCTTTCCACCTTCTTCTTCTTATGCCACTATTCTCCAACATTTGGTATACCTGTTGCCACTGATATATCTTCGGGTGTCAATGTGAAAGTGACCCCGGCCAAGGTAGACTGACCTCCATGTAGATGAAGCACAAACAAATGGGCCAACTCATGATGGACTCTGACATTTGCCAACCTTTGAAAAAATTCAAAACATGATAGGTGTTGGAAACATGACATGGCAAGAGGGCATGCTTGTAACTCGGTGAGGGTAGTGGGTTCATCCATGACATGTTTACCACTCTTGTGGTGTCTCCTGGGAGCCTGCTATTTTGAGAATGAGTCACTCTGTGTCTCCATATCATACTCAGACGAATGCTGTGATGTCATGACTGCAATGTGAACTGTGATTAGGCTACCCTTTTGACGATGGTGTGAGGCTGGGTGCCTTTGTAGTATCTGTTACCAAGGGGATCAATGAAACAGGGAGTGTTAGGAAGGGAGTGATGAAATGGGAATAGGGGTTACAGGAAAAAAAATGTTAGGGATGTGGGAGGAGTTTGGGTATTTTGATAGGGTAGGGTTTGGGGTTTCTATTGAGCAATAGGAGGAGGGGAAAGGGAATATGAGTTTTGTAATGTTAGGGTAGTGATAATAGGAAAAATGACATGGGGGAATAAGGAACAGGGGTAGGGTAGGAAAAATCAAGCCTTGGCAGCAATGACACTGTTACACAACCCTAACACGATGGTTTCTTGGTGTCTTTTTATGGTTGCTTTAAGAGTTTTGTTTCATTTCAATCATTGGGCATCAAAACCACCATATCTTTATCCAATTTGATGACCAAGTGAGTTAATAGAGCCTACCTTGCAAATTTATATGCTTCACAAAAAAATTGAGTGAGTTTGGCCAATTTTGGGCGCTTTGTCTCTGTGCACCGCGCGCAAAGCCCAGTGCACCACGCCCCTGTAATCACCTCCAAACTGCTCTAAACCACGCAATTGCTCGCTCCACGACCTTGCAACGTTTTTCCTATGCCTTGATTGCATAATGAGTTTGATTTGTGATGGAAACTTGTGTATAACGCTTGGAGGTGATGGGTTACAGTTTTCCTCTTCAAAAACCCATTTTTCTAATGTTTGAGAATTGCACTTTTTCATTGACTATAAAACACACTAATTTTCACTTTCCCTTTGAAATTTTAGCTCAAATGATGAAATTTTCGGCACTCTTTGCAGGGATTTCATGATAGGATGTTTGGCTACGGAATCCATGACTGCATCTGAAAAAATCAACTGGCGACTTTTTTGCAAATTTTTTCATAAATGACACTGTTTGACTTTTCTTCAAAACATAGTTATGAAGAAGAGTCGAAGTCTATCCACATGACGATGAAGCTCTCTGAATCATAATTGTGTAAGGGCCTCACTCTGGCCTGCATGGATTTACTGGACATGTTTCAAGGACCAAATTGATGAATTCCTAGACCTAAACCTCGAAAATGACCTTTGTCCTTTAAAGGACCAGACCTTGACTATCATGGACTTTGATGATGATTGAAAAAAGACCTGAGCCAGCAGGAGCCAGACATGAGGGGGAATGACTATCATGACCTTCTCCGTCAGATTATGGCATGCCCCTAGTGGAATGCAACTGGGAGAATGGAGCGGGACACCTAAACATGAAATGCATAAAGAGTTTTGATCTCTGACGGAGGACTGACCAGACCAACTCTAACAAATATCATTGTTACGCTTGTATCATCATAGCTACCATGCCTTTTCACAAAAACTATCAATAGTTTCAAGTTATAGACTATTAAAATAAAGGTGTTAGCCTTATTTATGGGATAAAGATATCCAAAATATAGATGTTAGCCAAACAACAAGTATACCAATATATCAAAGATCAAAATTAAGTACCTTCATAGAGCCAAGAAGTTCATCATGTTTAAGAAGTAATATACTTGTTCAATACCAAGTGTACCATTTCATCATAAGAATCATGAATCAAAATCTCTTTCATATGCATGATCCATTTGTAAAAGAGACATTATTATCACACCTAAGGGCTTACCTTTCCATCCAATATTGCAGCTGGAAAATAACACCATAGATACCTTGCGGTGCTTAGATACCTATGCACCTTATTATTTTATATTGGCCAGTTGTAGCACTTTTCTCACCTTTTCATCGAGTGCCTCTTTACTAGTTCCTCTCTTCCCGCACTAGCCATGATCCTCAAGAAGGATCCACTTATCATAGCTCATCAGGAGGCTAGAAGCCTCTAAATACTCAAATATATATACAGGTAGCTTAAGTAATAATAAAAATAATAATCAGATTCATTAGTTAAAAGTAAAATTATAAAGGAGCATCATAAATCAGAAAGTAATCTTCAATGGGAGGTGATTATCTTCCTCTTGAACCAACCTTCAAGAGCCATCACTTTCTATTGTACATATGCCAATATTGCCTTCAATATTTTGACCAACTTTATTTGCAACCAAGACTAATATAGACTATCCCATCTAGGGCTTCATAAAATCTTTTACAAGTGCTTGAGAACCTTTAGATTGACCCTGCTAGGGATTCTAGATTTCATAGCTCAAATGTTTTCCGTAAACCAGTGGTTCTCTCAAACCCTAACCTCATAATGTCCATCAAACCCTAATAACCAAATTTCCTAGGGTTTCCTTCAAATGATAGAATTATTTTAGGTCTCCTCCATCCTCTCTAGCTTCCATAAATGGTGTCATCATAGGGGTGATCTTCATTACTTTTCTTCAGCCCAACTCCAATTATTCATTAACACATTACATTCACCCCATAATATTAACATTATTAAGATTTACATCATTATTTAGTAGCACATGGAACTATATCGAAATAAAAATATCATCATCATCAATGCAACAAAACATAAAATAAAAATAGAAGAAAATCATTCACACTCATAGACACCAGAATTGGTCGAAGACCAGGGCAAGGCCTACTATGGGGAAATAATTTCAAATTCTTCTTCTTATTAGATTGTCATCGAATAATTCAACGAAAGAGATTACAATGATCCATATCTTCATCTATACAACTATCCAACAAAATAACTACAACATCCATGAAATGAACCCACAATGCTTATACTCAAAAACATGATTCTGAAGATTGTAATGAATTGTCATTATCTATGGTCATATGCCAAACACTGCGACCACTGAGAAAAATCTTCGGAAAAATGAAATTTTCATCATTTAGTTCTCGATAGCATGGAGGAGGAGTCATTTGCGTGACCAAGAATCTTCAAGTCACTCTCTGGATCCTACAAGCAAGTGACAACATTTTGCAATTGATATTTTGAAAACCTAGATTTCAGTTACACAAAGGATGGGATGTGCATGCGACTGGGATGATTTTGTCTCATGGTTGAGCCTAGTAGTGAGAAAATGTGGTCAAGATATCTCTATCATATGCTTGTGACTGAGGCCCTGTTGTAGCGGCTACAACCACCCTCCAAAATTTTTCCTGTGCTTCGATTTTGGAGCCTCCCTTCTTATCCATAAGAGCTCATCTTGCACTCATCTAGGTATTCACGCTTTGAATAAGACTTACATTTTTATTTATTTATTGTGTTTTCTCACTTAGCTAAATATTTCTAATTCACAAGATAATCTCCCAGCCTTGTCTCACAATAGTTCTAGGCTTGCCTCCAGGAACTACACAATCCTTGAGGGCAAGCAACCTTGATGATAACATTTATGCAATCCTCACTGGAAGACAACCTTGAGCTTAGGAACTACGTAGTCATGGAAGGAAACCCAAAATTGAGCCCAAAAATTTCACAACCCTCACTAAGCTTAGAAACTTCATAGTGCATTGAGCCAGAAAATTGCCCAGTCCCCAAGAACTGCGTAGTCTTTCTCAATAGTGTGTATGGAAAGCTCCCTCCTGGAACAAAAAAAAAGGAAGATAAAGTAAATAAATCATCCCTAGGAAGTAGGAATACATTATTAGTATCTCGAAGGTGGAACATTGCTATTTTTATAAGTTTTCACTAAGTGTCACTTTTTCCTTGATTTTAGGCATGTGTCATAAAATCTCATTTGATAGAATATAATTAATCGATGCCTCTAGATATAATTTGGGAACTCAATATTCAATCTCTAGCATTATCTAAGAGATCAAGGAACCTTCAGTTGAGTTGTCGTCACTTTTCCAGGTGAGTTTTGCTTTTATCATCTTTTTCTGCCTTTTTTGTCACTTTTTATTGTTTCTCTTGGGTCAGTGTTGTTTTGATTATTTCTATTAATGGTTGCTAGCGTTTCAACCTATTTTATATTTTAGAAGCCTTGTTCCAAGTTATCATTTTCCTTCCACAAGTGTTGCATCGGTTTCTTTGTTTTTACACCAATGGTCGTCGTTGTAGCGACTCTCCTCACTGATTTGATTCTCTTCCCATTGTGGCGATAGTAAAAAGGGGGAGAAAAGTTACAATATGAAAGAAGATCCAATATTCATGTAGGAAGATTCGGTAGTAGAAGCAAAAGGAAGCAGAGGATACAAAGAGTAGAGTGGAGGAAGAGAGAAAAGGAGAGGTTGCAAGAAGCAGAACTAAGGGTGTAAAAGGTAGAACAAGAACCGAGGGAAGAACGAAACAAAGGAGGAAAGAAAATGAGGAGAAAGAGAAGCAGGAAGAAGAAGAAAGGAAAGGTGCAATGGTAGAAGAAGTAGTGCTGATTAAAGCTGAAGAGAAAGAACATAACCAACCAAGAACAAAGGGAGACAATGAACATATGCAGGATCAGGAGTTTGCTCAATAGATTGAAGAATTGATTGACGTTGAGGACATGGAGTTGGAACAAGAATTGTAGGATGAAGATGTTGACTTGATGCCTAGTGCATCACAGATCACTGTCCAATATCCACAACCTCCAGCTACAGAGATAGCCTCGAGCAAGGAAGGGGACATATTTCTCCTTAGTGATGGTCCAGTAATGGATATGTACAATCTGTCATATAATGAACTTTAGAAGAGGACTATGAACTTTAGAGAAAGGGTGATACTAGTGGACACCAACAAGAATCCAAATTCCATTTTCGAAGCCAACTTAGCCTCCGCGGGTGAGATGATATCAAACACTGAGTATTTGACGACCGAAAGTAAGAAATTGGTACAAAATCTACATGTTTCCTAGCAAGAGATAGAACATCTCCATGTAGAAACACATAATGTAGTCTCTGCACAAGTCTACTTGGGGGAAATGAGAGCAACGTACTTGGTGAATTATCTACACTTAGAGACACCATGTAGAACCTCTATGAGGAGCTCATGACTGTACATAAGGAAGTTGTCAAGACACTTAGGAATGCAAAAACTACTATCATTGCCATACAAGAATGGACAATACAATACAAAGGGGCACCACTTACTTTTTTAAAGAAGATAAAGCCATAGGCAAAGATGGAGAAAGTAAGAGTTTGAATGTTGATTCATAACAGCAAGCATCTCACCTCGTTCATTGTAAACATACATGCCTCATATGTACGGTTGTACAATAGTTTGGATTTCATAGTGAGAACCCACAATATCCCATCAGTTAGTTCACTCACCAAAGATAAATGCAAACACCAAGTCAGGTAGGAGATTAAAGAGTACTCGGAGCAGTTGATACAGGATGCCACCAAGGAGGATTTAAAGCTGAACAGACAAAACATGCAAAACTACATCGACATTACTGTCCAAATAAAAACCATGTTGCTCATGCTCGAGAAAGACGTTAAGACTAGATCCAAATAATTGTACCCAGATGCTATGGAGTCTAGATTCTGCTTCCAGCCTGACACCATCATGTAGTTTGGTGATTTCATCGCAAAGTACCAAGCTTGGCATCGATATGTGACTAAGAAGCATCAAGTGGAAGTTGTCGAGCTAGAGTTTTCCCAAACTCAAGCATCATAGTATCTTTTCTTGTTAGGTTGTCAAGTTGTCTCTACCCCATTTTTTCCTATAGGGGTACAAGTGTAAACTGTAATATTATTTGTAATTATGTTGTAAGTGAAATTCCAATTGCCAATATTGGAATATGATGAGTCATCATGTAATGTAATGTGTCATTTTGTAAAGAAGTTGAAGAGTCATGAGGGTATTCCAAAGGTCACAAAGGGGAGTTGAAGAGTCACCCCCTCTTGTTATAAATAAAACCTCATAACTCGTGTAAAGAGATTTTGGGAGCCAAGCTTTTGGCTAGGATTTAGGCTTAGGAAGAGCTTGGAAGTATTTTGAAGGGACTTGGCTTCTCCATAGCATAGAGAAAGTATATTCATTTGGAGGAGCAGGTGTTCTTAATTGTAATGTTCCACTATTGGGGCTAGTGGTCGTCAATGGTGTGTGTATGAATGAAAATTTCACTTATAATAATAAAATTAGAGCCAACAAGCTTTCATGCATATGTTGTGAATATAGTAGGACGATTCTTGTTGTATTTTCAATTTATGTTATTTAACCTAGACATATGCTTATGAATTGTTTTTGTTTTCATTTGTATGAATATTTTTGAATATGTGTTGTTTTATCAACTCATCACTTTAACTTGTGGACTATTCTGCATCTTATCTTGTGATATTGTTATGCTCGTGTGTTCATTTTAGGATGCATACTATTACAAGATTCCAAGGGGTTCCCTTCCTCTTCCATTCATGTGTTGGAACCTTCATGCATCACACTTGAATTTCTGCAGGGTCACACACTTTCTCTCACCCAAAGTTATCATACTTCCTTCTGTGCGTTTCCGCAATCAAGGTGTAACATTACCACCCACTACTATGAATCTTACTCCAAACTATGTGATGTCTAGTTGGGACATCATAACAGGGAGATCCCCTAAATTTTGGTGGGTCCATCACCATCAACATTTCTGGTGCTAGAAGGAGGGCCAAATGAAAAGCTGAGCCCTTGAACTATATTTTGAATTTCTACACTCATTTAATGAATTATTCCACAATCATAATTCTGACATGTTTTTCCATAGACATAAGTTTGCAAGTGCGGGGGAAAATTTTCGATGACTTATCAACCCTTAAATTTGATGGAGAGAGTGAGACAACCTTGCTTAAGCATATTGTTTGCTTTTTTGAATTCTGTGCAGAGCACAACCCATTGTAAGGATGTTGCTTGTAGGTTGTTCATCCTCATGTTCGAAGGTCACATAAGGAAGTGGTGTCACACATTGAAGGATGCCTCCATACACCCTTTCGAGCATATTTCCATATAACTATCTCGAACTTTTGACATGTTCGATCATAAACATATGGGAAACAAAATTTTAGAATTGCGAAAATCATCTAATGAACCATTGCATCATCTTCACATTCATTTTATGCATTTGTGTTTTGAATATCCAAGATATGAAGTTGATTGGGAGTTATTTTCAGGAAGATTTCAATATCTTGTTCACATTTCAGAAAATATGCACAAGTTAGAATATTTGGAGCCACTCCTAACATACCTCGGTGTTAGAACTTTTAATCTGTGACGAACAAGGTTGTTGTTCCAAGTGACCCTCCATCCTCGTCTCATCAAAAACCTCTAGTTCTGCATGGTGAGGTAGGAGAAGTTGAAAATTCATCTGTTGATCTACCACCATCTTTTCCCACCTCACATACTCAGAATTTCAGCGCAGGTTTGGACTGTCAATCTGATGATTGTGATGAAGACTTATCTCCTCGTTCTCCATCCTTGGGTCCTTCCAATACTCCATATTGTGATGTGTTGTGTTCATCTATTTCAAATATCTCTTGTGATGTTCACGAGGATCAAGTGTTGGATGGAGTTGGTGTTGAGAAACCAACTTGTGATATCATTCACGATGATTATGTGGGGAAGCTCATAGCTAAACGAGAATCTATGACAAAGGATGGTTCTCTTCCTTCCCGTTGTGGCCACCAACAACCCCCCTCCTTATGAAGTATTATTGCTAATACTAAATAAGTGGGGGCCCTCAAAAAAATTAGTTAGTGTTACATTTTCTTTTTTAGATGAAACTTACAACATCATGGACTTAGGAAAATACCTTGAAAAATCTAGAAAACCTAAGTTTCATAATGAAGAAAATTAAATTTACTCCTTAAAAGATATCGCATCGCGCAAAGGATGATAGGATACACCTTCTAAAGAGTTAAAATGATAAAAGGCGATATTGCGACGCGAAACTTCATCGCATCGCATATATGAAGACACACTCACATTGAAAAACTTTAAAAACATCGCCGATATGTGATATCACATATCGCACATCGCAAATATCACAAGAATTACACAAGAATTATAACGATCTGCGATATTGCGATACCACAATATTGCGATACTGCGATCTGCAAAAAAAACAACACGATAACATTGCAACATTGAGATATTGTGATACTGCGATCTGTGACATCGCAAAGCAAAAACGCGGGACCCCTCCATCAGAGTTGGTTCTGGCTCATTATTCGAGAAAACATTTTAGCCAAGAGTTGGTCATGTATTTTAATGCGAATTAATGGGTTATTGCCAGTTGTTAATGAAGTAGGGTGTTGTGGTTTTCGAAGAAATAACTCACGTAAGGTGGCATGGCTTGTATATCTTCGGCATTTAAAAGTTTTCCTGTCATTAGTCCTTTATCATTACTGCCACATCAATGTAAACTGCAGGAAAGAAGGATGAAGCGATATACAGGGCATTACATAGAAAACAAAAAGGAGGGAAGGCAGCGCTCCAATGAACATTTCGGAAGGCACACTTAATCCATTCAATGAAGAAAAAGAGCCGCAGAACTCTTCTGAGGCATCTATCACAAATTTCTCATGTACAACCATGGTTGAATGGGTACTGAACGATGCTGATACTAGAAACAAACAATTTAATTCTCAGGGTCAAGAGCTCACGGAACCACTATTTTTACAAATTTTGGGCTTTATACCGAATGAGAGAAAAAGGCGCAAGAGGCAAAAACCGCATCAGGGAAGCCCGAATCAAGAAACAGAGGCAAAAACCGCATCAGGGAAGCCCGGATCAAGAAACCGCTTAGCGCTAATCACGCATCGCTAAGAAAAATTGTTTGAAAAGGAAGGTCCCTAGTTGCGCAGTCACCTGCAAGCCCCCAAAATTGCAAGAAATCAGCAATAGAAGCAAACTGGAAACAAAAGACTGAAGGAAAAGCAGAAGCAGTCCGAAGGTTAACTAAGTTGAAATGGGATTTTTACCAGGCATACATGGTAATGCTACATATTCATGGGATGATTCTCAAGCGTATCATCAATTTTACTGAGAAGATAATGCCAGCTCTTTCCATTTCTGTTTACTTAACCCAACCAAAAGCGGAAGACAGTCAACTGACTCTACTCAGAAAAATACTGAATGCTTGCAACATTAAGGAGTAGATTTAGAAATAGTTAATAGATTTAATTTTAGAATAGTTTTGCTTAGAAAGAGGACGGTCATTTAAACCGAATCCTCAATTTCTGTAAATTAGTTATTTAGTTAGTAGTATTTAAACCCTTCTCATGCATTTAGAGAAGGGTCCAGAAATTTATCAAAAACTTGTCCTAAGAACATGCACTTTTGCACCCTCAGAGGAGGTTTTGGTGAATGAATGGAACATGGTTTATTTGATATTTGCATTTGATATATGCTACTGATGTTGAACTTCTCTACTCTTAGTAGATGTTGAATCAAGGAGAGATAAATCAATCATTGATTGAAGCTCATGAGTAGGACTAGTTATAAATGGTACTTTTATCTCTTAACCATTTCTGCTTATGCGTTAAAGCGATATTCAGTTTTCAATTATTTATATGTTACAACATGAATGTCTGAGTTATCATTTGGCACTTTTGTATGGTGATAACTATTTGTTTATGTTTAGTGTATGAATAGCTCATTTATGCGATAATTTTTAACAACTCTTTCGTCTAACTTCTTATACGAAGTAGCTCATTTTTATCGAATTCTTTTCTTATGATAGCTGAATGATCTTTATTACCAGTTATTGTATGAAATCTATCTAGATCGCATAGAAGAAAGATCACAACCCGGGTTAGTATAAATTTCGATGTTTTTCTGTTTATTAGAATACATAGCATAGAATTAGATTAGATAGAAGTATTCCAGTCCGAATAGAAACACCCTACTTTCACACACACACATACACAGAATTGGGAAACTGGTCCCAGATCCCCAGTCGGACCCGCTCTACCAAACGGATAAGGAGCTTCCAACCAAGGTCCAGACCGGGCGGGTATCCCCCTTGTTGTCGACCCAATTTTCGAGGCCTTCAATAGGGTGAAATCTCGTTCCATGTATGTGAGTGTATAGGACTGTACTCCATGTACCTTTCGGTATATTGGTTGTGCTCCACACACGTAAAGTATATGGGAACACTCTCATTGAATGGTTACTCATTAGACAACACTACTACGGACTGCACTCACACATACCATCGCATATTTTTAAGGAGTCCCCAATAGGTTTCTATCCATCCATAGGTAACGGAGTATGTTGCCTTGTGTATCGTGATACACTGAACACAACATTCAGGGAGATTGGCTATCGTATGTTAATTCCTTGGTTCGCCAAGGTGTATATTGTAGTTCACGGTTGCTTGGTAATCATTTATGCCTAGATTACCCTCTTTTTGATTTATTTGTCTTTGTGTTAGTAAAATTTATGCCCAATGTGGAAGAACAAAATCCCCCTCCCTGTTGTTCACGTAGAATGCAAAATAAGCCTCCACTTCCTCCATAGGCTAATCCTAATTGTTGTCCTAGGCATAGGAAAACACAAACTACCTGTAGAAATTTATAGGGTAAGTTCCTCAAATAGAACACCAAAGGACACTACTCACAAACAGATCACAGATCAATACACCAAAATCCTTGACGTGGTTAAAACCCTCAAATAGGGAAACATTCCACGGCCTGAGCCAACACGACCACTTCAGGAAATTTATTAATAAAAGAATGAAAAATTACATAAGCTTCTCTCATGAATGACTACCCTACAAATGACCCTCCATGCTATTTAAATAGAGATCATGGACCAATCGAGTGTTAAGCCATGGATCAAGTGTTGGTAATACCGAGGAGAGAATGAACCATCGTATCGCTACGTATCATGACCGTCAGATTGTAAGTTACAAAAGTACATAGTAAAGAAACACACTTTACCTAACTCTACAGTAGACCAAGTTATACTTAACTATTTCCTATGTGTCGGAATATCTTGACATCCGTCCTTAAGAACAACTTGGGATAGGATTGAAGGATGTAAAAATATGACACAATAAGAGAAGGAAGGAGGCATTAGAGCCTATCCCCCCTTAGCGACAATTTCCTGAACTCCAACCATAAATTGAAGTTTTGTAAACTTCGCCTCTATGAGAGCCTATGTAAAGATGTCTGCAACTTGATCATCTGTTGAACAATATTTCACTTCAATAACATGGTCATGAATGAGATTTTTGATGAAGTGCATGTGCATTTCAATGTGTTTGCTGCGCTGATCTTGGACTCGATCTTTGCATAGTTGAATGGCACTTTGATTATCACACCAAAGTATAGTCGAATGTTGTTGCTGAAAGCCAAACTCTGACAGGATCTGACCAAGCCACAAGGCTTCCTTACTAGCTTCTACGACACCACAATACTCTACTTTTGCTGAAGAAAGAGAAATGGAACTTTGTTTCTTACAAGCCCATGTAATAGGTCCTGAACCAAGAGTTAGCACATAACCTATAGTAGACTTCCGATCATCAGGGTCACTAGCCCAATCGAAATCAGTGAAACCAACCAATAGAGGAGATGCTTCTGCACTATAATGAATCCCAAACTAAACTGTACCTCAAACATAACGAAGTATTCTTTTAGCTGATTTCCAATGACTTTCATGTTGGTTTTGCATAAATCGAGAAATAAGGCCAACATCAAAGGAAAGGTCATGACGAGTATGGGTTAGATACAAAATTTTTCCTAGAAGTTTACGGTATAAGGTACAAGTACAAGTGATTGAATGTTTGTCTCTAGACTGAAAGGAAGAAGGGGCTGGCTTATAGTCTTCCATGTGCAAATGGCGTAGAAGATCACAGGCATACTTAGACTGGGAAAGGGATATACCTTCCTTGGATTGCAAGACTTAAAGACCAACAAAATAATACAAGTGCCCTAAGTCTGTCATTTTAGACTTCCTTTTAAGGCTAGACTTCACATGGTTTATAAGGTTGGGATCACTACCAATAAGAATAAGATCATTAACATAAAGAACAAGAATAATAAGAGACTTGCCCACTTTCTTGGTGTAGACAGTATTGTTAGAGTGACACCTAGAAAAGCTAGTTTCTAAAAGAAAGCTATCCATTTTGGCATACCAAGCTCGAGGGGCTTGTTTCAAACCATAAAGCGATTTATTAAGCTGACATACAAGGTTGGAGTCTGTTTGTATAAAGCTAGTAGGTTTTTGCATATAGATTTCTTCATGCAAGTCCCCATGCAAGAAGGCAGATTTAACATCCATCTGATGGACTTCCCATTTAAAAGAGGTAACAAGGGAAAGAACAAGGTGGATAGAATTCATTTTGGAAACAAGGGAGAAGGTTTTAGTATAGTCAATGCCTTCTACTTGTGAAAAACCTTAGCAACAAGATGAGCTTTATGTTTAACAAATTTTCCATCTGGTCCATACTTGGTTCAATAAACCCATTTGCATCTAACAAGTTTTCATCCATTTTGGTAGAGGAACAAGATCCCATGTATCATTTTTTTATAATGAATGACATTCTTCATTCATAGCTGCATCCCAATCTAGATGGCCTGAAGCTTCTGCAAAGGTGTCAGGATCATAATTCGATGAATCTTGAGCCAGTAAAGAAGAGGCTCTATTGAACTGAGAACGTGTATGTCGCTAATCTGTAGGATCACTGATAAGAGCACCTGCTGCATCTCGAGTAGAATGAACCCATTTTGGAATCTGAGGAGCTGAAGGAGGATCCTTAGAAGGTGGGGGAGGATTCTCATCCTCATTGTCATCATCTGAAGAAGAAATATTTTCAGAAGTAGAAGGGATAGAGAGAGGTGGCACATCGCTGAACTAGGCTCGTAGGTTGATATATTTTCAGCAAACTTTACATCTCTTCTAAAGATAACATTTTTGGACTTAAGTGGAATAAGTATATATCCTTTGACATCTTTAGAATATCCAACAAAAATACATTTTTCACTCTTAGGTTCTACAACTTTATGTTTCTCATCTGGAATATGGGCCCATGCTTCACTTCCAAAAACACAAAAGTGACTTACATCTGGTCTAATTGAGCTCCATGCTTCTTCTGGAGTGATATTATTTAAAACCTTAGTAGGAGTGTGACTTACTATGTAATTTGCACAGTTAATTGCTTCTGCCCAAAAATTAAAACTAAGTCCTTTAAATTGAAGCATACAATTAGCCATTTCCTTTAAGGTGCGATTATTCCTTTCAGCTACACCATTTCGTTGTGGAGTATATGGAACAATATGTTGCATTTGAATTCCATTCTTAGTCCAAAAGTTGATGAATTTGTTGTTAACATATTGTCTGCCATTATCAGATCTTAGCTTAAGAATTTTATGTCCAGATTGTTTTTAAAAAAAGGCCTTAAAGGCCAAGAACATGTTAAATACTTCACTCTTTAGTTTTAAGAAGTATACCCAAGTGCGTCTGGATAAATCATCAATGAAAGTTAAGAAATACTTGTAGCCAGAGAATGAAACAACTGGAAGTGGACCACATAAATCACTGTGCACAAGTTGTAAAGGGGTTGAGGCATGCCAAGAGGCCGTTTTCAAACTTATCCCAATGATGTTTTCTGAGTACACATCCGGAAAAACACATCTCTGGCAAGATTACCATTGGAATCTGTCACCATATTTTTTAACATAGATTCTGAGGGACGTGATAGTTTAAGTGACAAATTGCTCATGCCAAGTTTGCTCACTTCATCATTAGAGCAACAAGAAGATTTGATGACCCAAAAGTTTGTTAAACTTTATACAACCTTGTAGAATTTTCATTAGCGATGCCAGTAGTAAAATCTAGTCTGGATCTCTTAGGTCCTTTAATTACAACATTGTTGGTGAAAATTCAACGATTTACCTTCACTAAAATGAGTTATTTATATACAATACAAGTTGCAGGATAAGGTTTGGAACACATAATACATTCATTAAAATTGGACCATTGTCTATATGAACAGTTCTGTCCCTACAACACTAAGAGATCTATCATCACCAACATATATATTTTTGGTGTTACAATCATTTAAAGAAGAAAAAATGACTTTGTTTTTGGTCATGTGATAAGAAGCTCCAAAATCAATGGGCCACTCATGAGAATAAGAAGAAGAAGATACATTTAGTGCATATCCAAACCGAGATGCTTGATGACCACATGCAAAAAGTGTTATTCTTGAAGATGAAGTTGAAGTTGAAGTGTGCTCCAAATGCATGTTATGATTCTTCATTGTTGATTCCAAAGCATCCATCTTCTTAAAGCATTTGAATTCTAAGTGGCCATCTCGATTATAAAAGTGGCAATGTCTATTAGTCTTCTTCCCTTTGTTTTTATTTGCCTTATCATTTTGTTGAAATGATTTTTAATTTTGAGACTGGAATAGCTTAGGACCCTTGTTTAGTTTAGGACCATTCTTTTTAGGATACGACTTCTTAGGATTCTTTGAATTTGGTTACTGCTGGGCGGCTAAGGCTTAGAAGAGTTTCCAAGATTAAGAAGACCAAGATGTAAGATTTTTTCTTGTTCTCTTATTAAAGAATCACAAAAGGCATCAAAGGAAGGGGACTTGTAGTCTTGTCCTTGAGAAATGAAGGCTTCTCTTGTAGAATGGAAGGTGGAAATAAACACAGAGTAGGTTGGTCCCAACTTGGTAAGAATGGAATAGATAAGGCTACCATCTTATTTCTTAACCTTAACACCTTCCAAGAGAAGTCTAAGGGTCTTGAACTTGGGCAAAAAATCTTTAATGGAAGAAAAAATATTGGGGTCCAACGTAACCAACTCATTTTCAAGTTGATAGGTTATAATTTCATTTTTAATTCCAAAAGCTTTAGTGACTTGTTTCATTGCTTCATTAGGGGTATCAAGTTTTGCGATATGGAATTTAAGGTCTGGAGAAATAGACATCCCTATCAACCCATGTGCTTGAACTTTCCTATTTTCTCATTTGGCTACCTTATCTTCATCTTTAGGTTTGGTTTCTTCGCCTAAGGCTATTCTTTAAAGACCCTTATTTCTAAGTAAATACAAAATGTAGGAACACCATTGGAAGTAGTTAGTGTTGTCAAGAATAACTTGGCATGGACTTTCCATTTTAACATAAACTAAAGTTGTAGATGTTGAAAGTAAGTGTTCCAATGGAAATATCTTGAAAAAATAGGCTGATTTAAAAACAAACGGCTTCCAAATGAAGAGGTTATGGATTTTTGAATAAAAGTTGTTGAATATGCCGAAGAAGTGTGTGAATGTGTGGAAATGAATGATAATGTTATACTTATGGAAACCCCCCCCCCCCTTTTCCAAACTTAATCTAATTAGCTCACTTAAGAAAATATTTTTATGTGACTCACTTTTACAAATAAGTGAAAGTCACTTTTACAATGGTACTTTATGAGCTACCCACTAAATTGTAACTTAAATAGAAGATAAAGAGACTTTAGAATTATAAGTGACTCACTTTTTCTAATGGGTGAGAACACTTTTACATAAAGTAACTTTAAAACATAAGCTGCCTTTTGAAAAAGTAACTCAACAAAAAGAAGGACTTGAACTCAAGACGTCTATTCTCATAAAGTAACTTTGGACCAAGTGAGCTAGTCTAAAAGGTTAGTAATTTATGGAAAAGAGGAAGGGTTTTTTTCTTTTTTTAGTCATTGAAACTTTGGGGTGCGTGCTTACTTGAGAAAGCTCTTTTTTTGCCTACAAAACAAAAAACACAAAACCCAACATAGACATATAAAAAAAAACAAACCTTACGGCTTGAAGTTAGCTTTAGCCAGAAACTAAATATTTTCCTCAATGTTTTTGATTTTTCGAGATCACACTAAGGCACGACAGAAAAGAGCATACGCATGAGAAAATTCCTTCCTTTATATTTCTGATTTGCCTAGATTGCATAGAGTCACGGGGAAAAGAGTATACGTAGGAATGAAAAGTATAGATATGGTAATACGAAAAACAGAGAGCTAAATAAATCGAAATGAACAGAGAGAAAATAACTAAAAACTGCAAATAAACACTCTATACCTCCAGATGTTAAAAATGACATAGCTAGGGCTATTGGAAACCTTTTCACGTCAAACAAAAGGGGTTCCTCACTAGAAAAGATGCTCCTAATACAATAGACAAGCCCTCTCAGCCCAAAAGTAGTAAAAAATAGTAGATCTAGGAAACGACACAATTCTACCGGCTTCAGATTTGGATCACCAATAAATGCATCCCTCAAATAGCTCTAATACCATGTATGAATTTACAGGGTAAGTTCCTCAGACAGAACACCAAACGACACTGCTCACAAATAGATCACAGATCAATACACTAGTATTCTTGACATCGTTAAAACCCTCAAAGAGGGAAACAATCCACAGCCTGAGCCAAAGCGAGCACTTTAGGAAATTTATTAATAAAAGAATGAAAATTTACATAAGCTTCTCTCATGAATGGTTACCCTACAAATGACCCTCCATGCTCTTTAAATAGAGACCATGGACCAATCAGGTGTTAAGCCACAAATCAAGTGTCGGTAATACCAAGGAGAGAATGAACCGTCAGACCACTACATATCGTGACCATCAAATTGTAAGTTACAAAAGTAAATAATAAAGAAACATAGTTTACACAACTCTACACTAGACCAAGTTATACTTAATTTTTCCTATGTGTCAGAATATCCTAATATCCCCCCTTAAGAACAACTTGGGATAGGATTGAAGGATGTACAAATATGACACAATAGGAGAAGGAAGGAGGCATTAGGGCCTAACCAAATCAGCAACATCAGAAATTACTTTTGTCCCTCCACTTGATATTGGTCAGCCAGAATTATCTATCCCTTTGAGTTTTGAACCCAAGATTACATCTATTTATGTTTGTGACACTGACATAACTGAAACAGAAGCCCCTAAAACTTTGTTACTTGAGGTCATTCAATCTGAACTTCCTAAATCATAAACTTTGTTTCTTGAGGTTATTGAACCCGAGGAGCCTCAACCATCTTTACCTGAGTCTTTGGGACCTTCCTTCTCTCTTCCTTCGTCTCAAACAGAACTAACATATCTTGGGTTTGACAATGAACCTTTTCCATATGGGCTTCTGAGTATTGAACAGATCCCTCAAGAAGAGCCTCATCCTTGTACTATTGTTCATTAGGAATGACTTCATTTTTATCAAACGAAGCCTCTTTTTCCTCCTTAGCCTCAGACACAATCTCGTTTACCTGATTCTTTGGGCTTACTCGCAGATTTCTCCCGGGAATCTTCATTGGGATTGTCAGCCATGACTGGAACTGATCCAAACCCCCAGCCTATGTCCACCACTATGGTTGATACATCAAGAGTTACATCCTCATCCATGTTTGTAACATCACCAAAAACTCATTTATATGGTGGCATGTCCATCCCATCTGGCGATCTGTCATTATCTGGTACCTCTACTAGTGCGGCTTCCAGTCCTTGGACATCTCCCATGATGTCCAATTCAAGAATAATGTTTGTTACATCTCTTATGAATGCCACACATTCTTCTCCTCTCCCTCCATATATACCTACAATAGAGTAGCAGGATGACTCTTATATCAGTGGGAAAATCTACTCACAATAGCCCAACCCTCTTTATGTTGGGTACCTTCCATCTGGATCACAGTTGCCTCCATCACCCCTCCCCCCATGTGAGGGGGGGAATTTGCTGTTGGTATACATCAATAAGGTAATCCACCTAATTATAGTCCTCCTCATCCTAAAATGGATTCCAGTGTTTGGAAACCTACTTTACCCATAAAACCTGGTTCATATTGGGATCGACTTTTAAATTCTTAAACTGTATCTTCTTCATCCCAAATTCCTACGTAATTGTCAGAACCTCAGAAATATCAAATAAATGTGAGACAAACTTTACAGCCTATTCCAATGGTGTCTGGTTCTCCCCAGATCACGATTCTTTAAATTATACAAGGCCCCTCATCTTCTCAATTGCTTGCACAAGGTACTCCTCAACTTTTGGTAGGTAAAATTATTCAGAATTTGGTATAGTCTCATTCGAACCTGTACCAGGGGTAAATGCCAACCCCAATTGGGCAATAATATTATGGATCACACCAAGTGCCTTTTCACGGCCAGAGAATCCAAACCCAACCTTCTAGAAAATTTATAGCCATCCTTAGACTAGACAACATATCCACTTGTATGCTGGTTATCGGACCCCTACATATTCTGGTAACCAACTTCCTTATTATCAGAAACCTCCTTATCCGAGAATTCAAATGCATGTTTCGCAGGTTATCCCTTCATATCCAAGTCATCCACCTCTAGAATTTAACAGGCACTTTCCTTTTGTAGCTACTATTGAATTATTGAAATTAACTCATCTTACAAACGACCCCATTTCTCATTCACCATGGTGGCGAATTATCCCCACTAAGTTACCTTCTGATATCCCAAGTTTCAATGGGAATCTTGGAGAAGACCCGTTGATGCATGTCATAACATATCATCTATGGTGTTCATCCAATTCAGTCAATGATAATTCCATTCGAATATGTCTTTTCCAACGAACTCTTACGGGGACTGGAGCTAAATGGTATATTGAATTACCTAGAGCGTCATTTCATCACTTCAGCACTTTAGCCACTACGTTCCTCACACATTTCCAGTTTCCCATCAGATACAAAACTAGAACAAAACTATCAAGTAACTTTAAATAATCAGACTCTACTCACATTTTGGATCACATTCATGAGTGGAGACATCATCACCGGTTGGTCAAGATTTATGTTCCTGATCAGTTGTTAGCGAAATGGTTTTTCAAGTCTCTGTGAGCTCCCATAACAGAAGATATGGCCAAATGTGGAGTCGTGATGTAAGAGTAAGTTATTTCTAATGCTCAATATTTAGATCTGGACCCAATCGAGTGCGCTCTATGATAAGATACCAAATGCTTCGAGACCCTCAAATATTATTCCTCCTCCACTTGTTAAAGAGTCTCATGCTCCTGATTGCATTATGGGTTCTGCCAGCTTGTAGTCGATGATTAAACCATCTTTCATTTATTTTAACAATGTTACAAAGAACCCTCCACCTCATCCTCCTATGGATTTTGCTTCTAAGATAAATATTGTATCATTTGATAAAGGAAAATCTCAACAACAACCTAGAAGCAAGAAGAAAGGTAAATGTAAGAAAAAAAAAATTCCCCGCTGCAAGATAAACAAACAAATTCCTCTTTTGATGAGAAATGAAAGCCTCAATACCCATGTTTGATTTGTAAGGAGGATCACTTTACACATGATTGTCTACACCACACTAAAATGAATCAGTTCCTTAAATCATCCACTTCTCCTGCTATACTGACCGACCCATTTCCCAAGAAGGAGACCCATATGGTTGCCGGGGATGCCTATTCCTTTAACGTAGTTTTGATTCTTTCCTCCTCAAAGATGAATTCCAATGTTATGGTGGCCACTCAAAATAAGGACTACGTTAATGTGAATCCACCGAATGGTTAGTATACTCATCAACCTCCTAGTTCGGCTCCACCTTCATTTGATCCTATTCCACCTCTGATTCCTACAAAATTGAATATCAAGCCTCAGAAGGGTTTTATTCATAAGTCTTATTTCAACTCTCGTTCGAGAGCCACTCCAAATTATAACATAGTTGAATATTTGGCTCAGTCTCCTTCAACTATGTAAACTCTTGAGGTGTTGCAAAATTGCCCCACCTAAAAGAATTCCTTATTGTCATCTTTAGGATGTGTGGATCCATCAGATTCCAACCTAGTGGTTTTATCTCATGAAAACTATACCCCTCAACTTCCGATCCAGTTAGCTTTCATGATCCTGGTCATTTTCCACGGCAAGAATATTCATCATTCTATTGTGCACAAGGGAGCCTCGACCTGCATCATGCCCCTGTCTTGCTGAAAGGCATCCGGTTCACCCTAATTGAGTCAATCAACTACCACATTAAAATATTTTGATGGAAGGACATACAAACCTTGTGGGATTTTTAACTCTCGTGAAGTAGAATTGGGGGGGAAACCATCTTCGTTGAAGTAGAATATATTGTCGGACCTTTGGATTACAATATTCTAGTAGGACATACATGGTTTTATGCTATGGTTTTCATCATTTTGACTTACTTCCGTATGATCATATTTCCTCATAAAGGTGGGATCATGGCCATAGATCAACTCGCCTTTCTCGCCTCTAATTCCAATTCTACTAGAAGTGTCCCTCATGTAGGAGAAGCCCTACATTCCTATCATTATGTTGGAGTTGGTTTATTGAAGGATTCAACACTTATGGGAACCTTTTTACTCCCTCCCCCTCCCCTTCCCATCTCCTCCACTTTGGTTGCTTATATCAACATGATATCATCATCTATGATATTGACCAATCCATGCATTGTCCCTGATGAAACTAGCATCAAAAGTTTTAGTGACTGGATGTCGCTTAGCCCTGTTGAGCAGGATTATGAAGCCATATTCTCGACTTGTGTAGCCAATACTTTTTCCTCAATTAATTGGGTAGATCGATCACTGGATTATGGTTTTCCCTCTGATCCTTTCTCACGTACATTTCATGATGTCAGACAACGTGTCATTCGATGAACATCATCAAGATTCCTCCTTCCCAAATACCATTGAAGATAATACCAGTGGTGTATACCTACCTAATTTTGTCGAACATTTTACGAATTTTGTTTCCATTCATGAGATCGACTCTAAAAAGAACCTTTCCAATATCGAAGAAATGATTCCTCTTGATATTTCGATTAAACTAGGAATAGTTGAAAATATATACATTAGAGCATCTTGTACTCCATTTCAAATAGATATTTATCGAGCCCTTTTTCATGAGTTCAAATATTTCTTTGGGTGTGCATATGAGGAAATGCCAAGTATTTACCCAAACATCATAGTGCATGAAATCAAAATGTATCACGATGCTAAACCCGTCTAGAAGCTCCTTCATCTACTCTATCCCAAGAATGTTTCTCATATAAAATTTGAAATCGAAAAGCTCCTTTAGGCTAGTTTCATATACCCCGTTCCTTTAACTGATTGGGTGTCAAACATTTTCCATGTTATGAAGAAATAGGGCACGATCCGAGTATGTGTCGATTATCGGGACGTAAATTGAGCTTGTCCAAAGGACAATTACCCAACCCTGTTTATTGATCAAATTGTTGATGACTACACTGGCTTTGAGATTTATTCATTTATGTATGGATTCGCAGGTTATAATCAAATAAAAATCCTCCCAGCGGACAAACCTAAAATTGCCTTTATTTGTCCTTGGGGTACTTTTGCTTATAAAAAGCTTCCTTTCGGTTTAAATAATGCAGGGGCCACATTTCAACATGTAATGGACTATGATTTCCATGATATCAAGCACATCATGCAACCTTATTTGGACGATCTCCCTGCTCACTCTAAGTGTCGAGATGATCACCCCCTACATTTACGGGTCATCTTCCTCCATTGTATACATTATAATATTCGACTCAAGCTGCAAAAATGTGTGTTTTGTGTTAGTTTTGGTTGACTCCTTGGTTTTGTAGTTTCAAAACAAGGAATTCATATAGATCCTTTAAAATTTTAGGAAATCATCAAATTTCCCGCACCCTACACTCTTGTTCAATTATAAAGAATCGAAATGAAATCCAGCTTCAGGAGGTTCATCCCTAATTACGCTAAACTGACAAAATGATCTTGCTGAAAAATGGGATTCCATACCATTGGGATGATGCTGTGCAGAAAGCATTTGATGCCTTGAAAGATATTCTGGTTTGGGCATCTCTTCTATATCTTCCAAACTATTAGCGCAATTATTTCCTTTACCTTGTTGTAGCCAGCTCTACTATAGTTATGGTGTTGGTCCAAGAAGACAATATGGGGACTAAACATCCCATTTATTATCTAATTCGGAACCTCAGTGATATTGAGATCCGATATACTCATTTTGTAACAGCCCTGGTGAAAATTTCATGCAATAAAAGTTAATAAAGGAAAAATAAGACCACAAGTAAGGGACACTTATTCCAAGTTAAATGTTGGGTAAAGATATCCTAGTGGCATCATTGGACGTGTATTTTGGCTAAGGAAACTTGGAAAAGGCTAAAGCAAAGGCATTGAAAGGAAAAAAGGAATTTTTGGCACATTCATTTATGAAAATAAAGGAAACTAGGAGAAAAGTAAGAAGAAAGGTCACATGTTGCACCTGAGGATGAAATTGAAGGAAAATAATGGAAAATGAAGAAAATAGAGGCCTCATTAATTAAGAGGCTTCTGAGAATCAATTGGTAACCTTTTTTCGATTCAAGTTTGGAGCTCTCTCATTATTTTCTCTCTCTCTCTCACTCTTTGTCACTTAGAGTTTTCTTGGAGCACTCTAGCTTTGGATCAAGGAATGAAAAAGTAAGCAAAGGGAAAGGAAGGAAAGCTAGGATCAAGGAAGAAGAGAAGGATCAACCAAATTCAATAGGAATACTTGTAGGTAACCTTTTTCATGTGTGATTTCCTAGATGGTTTGGACATAGGGGTGATTTTAGGGGCGAATGTTCGCCCTTTGGCGAAATTAAGGGGTTTTAAATTTTTAGTGGGCGAATATTTTGTATCATAGTACATTTTTACAAATCACCTCAAATAGCCCACCTTATTTTAAGGGAGAGGGTAAAAAAGGTAAATTTAGCCCTTGAAATTAGGAGTTACAACCTTCCATTCGCCCATTTTCAAGAATAGGTTTTATTTAAGTGAATCCATTCGCCCATTTTCAAGAATAGGTTTTATTTAAGTGAATGCTATGGGCCAAATACCATATTTATAAAAGAGATATGGTAAATTAATAAAAATATAAATAAATGAGAGGTATGGTAAATAAATAAAACATTTTTTATATTTACTCCATAAGTCACCTTATAT
>APFE030778411.1:57920-112307 GCA_000404065.3 Pinus taeda | reverse complement strand
GAATTTTTCTCGGTTTTATATATAGTATTAGGTTTTTCTCATGCTTTCTGTGAATAGCACAAGTGAATTTTATCTTACACCCCTATCGATATGTAATTTCGTAATTTTGATTTCAAAAGATATTTTAAAGAAATGCAATGATTTCATTTGTGTATTCAATAAACACAAGATTTTATAATTGAGTAAATATTCGCCATGCCTGGTGAGAGATTCGCCAAAAAATTATATATACATATCATATTATTGATAAAATCGCCTTCCATTTTTCCTATATACCATGGAGATTCACCCATTTATTATACATGTAAATTTAGGGGGGGTTCTTAAAATTTTCCCTGTTTGGACATGCATGGCTTTGCATATTGGCACATGGTTATTTTGTTGTTGGTGGCATGGTTTTGTCAGGTTATGACAGTGCTTTCCAGCCTAGCCTTTCTGTTTTATAGATGCCATGGTATGTTGGGATGTTTATCTCATTTTTGAGATTTGGTTTTCTGGATGGATTTCAGAATCTGGGGCAAAGGTGGTGTCAAGGTTCATTCCCAAAGGCCTAGGAATCACTTGACTAGTTTTGGTGGGATACATAGTAAATCTTGAGGGAGAAGTCTTGGTGTAGGGCCTAGTGATCTGGGTTTGGATTGTAGTAAGGCCTGAGAGAATGGTCTCAGTTTAGGACCTAGTGATTTGGGATTGGGTTGCAGTAAAACCTGGGAGACAAGGAGATGGAAAATTCCTCAAGGATAGTGATGTATTTCGGATGGCATTCCAATTTCAGTTTGGTTGTGATTGGAGCACCGAATTTGGTGTGATTACGGTTTGGTGAGGGTGGAGGTGGTTTAGCCTTTGGATTCCCTGTGGTTTTTCATGGATTTTTTTTTCTATGAGATCCCACATTCATGCTTAGAATATGGCACGGAGGTGACTGGCTGAAAGAGAGGTTTGGTTCAGCCATGTCTATGGTCGGGTGGTACGTGGAAGTCCCAAACCTGGTCGGATTAATAAAAGCTAAGTTCTCTTACTTTTACACTGATTTATATGTGGATTTAATGGGTATCATTTCTCTAATATTTATATGGTTTTATGTTGGTTATAAGCATGGCTAAATCATTAGTTGATGCCATGGTTATTTCATGTATTTACTTGTAATTGTTAAATGGATTTATGCAAGATATAATTGGTGATATAATAGCTCAATGGAGAAGGAGGTGATCCTTATGGTTATATTTCATAAGTTCTTTTAGTCATTTATGCTCTGCCTTGTATCCTAGACCTATAGGTTGAATTGATGCCAAGTGTTTGACAGAATGTCAGTCCCGGTCGAGAATGCTCAGACCTAGTCCTGAGGTTGACTTTTTATTTATCAACATTTTTATCATGTCTTTGATGGATTCTAAAGGTTGTAGCAAGTTCTGGGTAGAGGTCTGGTTTTTGGGCTACAAAAGTGGCTCAAATCTCGAGGTTTTTGGCATAGGTCGGTTGAGAAAAGTCCACAGTCACTAACACATAGATCTATTAGATTGAGTTTGGGTTGCTAGATGTTTTCATTCCTATAGCATGACAACAAATTCGAGTTAAAAGGCTTAAAACGTCAGTGGGACACAAGGGCAGGATGTATGAATGGTTGACATGTCTCCTAGGGGTGTTGTTTCTGATGTGGATGGGTTGTTTGATGTGTTCCTTTAATTCCATGTCCTTAAGGTTACCAATGATATTGAATCCCTTATATTGACCTCTCTCATCACATGTTTTCCATGGCTGGTTGTTTGCTTGGGTGGACAAGAGAGGAGGGGGCGTTATAGATTGGTATCAAAGTGTGGTTCCGCTCTCCTTGGGTGAAGGTGTTTAGTCATGCATGTATGTCAGTTGCATGTGTGTCTCTTACACTTGCATTCCATGTGCTTGTTAGATTGCATCATGTTGATCATGATTGTAGTAAGGTTGTCATGAGGAATTTGAAGTGATTTTTTGGGATGCATCATCAAAAGTATATGACTAGTTATATGATTATATGAAACTTGAATACATCCTTGTATATTATCTTGCATTCTTGAATGTTTTGATTGCATGTATCAGTATTGTAGGTTGACTACAATAATTGATCGCTTATGCTTGAGTATATCCGTTCATATGTAAGTGTATTTGATTAGGCATTACTTATGCATGTTGATAGTTTCATGTGGCAATGTGTGCAATGGAGTAACAGTTGTTGTCATGCATGAGGTTATAGCATGCATTGTTGATATGGCCTTTCATTGATGACTCGACCCAAGCTACAATGATGTTTATGCGTTGATACTCTTATTTTATATATGTCTATATGTCTATATGACAGTATGATTATGTTATAGATGTTGTTATCTCAAAATTAGGCCTTGGAAGGCTGCAGACCAGGAAGACTTCAAGTAACTGTTTCAAACCAATCTTTTAGCTAAGGTTTAGCCTCCTTAGCCTGAGAGGGCTCTCTCAAAGGATTAAAGGTTTTTTTATTATGATCAAGATGGCTAACTCTTGGTGAAACAAATAGAAACGAAAATGGTGGAAACAAAATTAACATGTATCCATTGGGCTTATGGAGTCATATGTGATCTAGTATTAACAGTAGGATTGGCTTTGCATAAAAGTCAAGGCATTCAGATTTCAATATAGGTAGAGCACACCAAAGACAAAGAAGACAGTCAACGAGTATATGAAGGAAATTAGAACACTGCAAGTGATTTCTAAGTAATCAAATACTCATAACATTGTAAATAATCAACCAAAGAAACTCATACATTGAAGTCTATATGATTCTTGAGAAGCATAAGCCAGTACTGTATTACCAGAAAAATAGAGTCTTTACATAGGCCAAATATCAGAGCCTTTTCACATAAATTTCCAACCCTGGTTACATTGCTCTTTCTCCTATATATAGAGCTCTTCTACTTAACTGAGATTCCTCCTCAAGCATGACGGGAACTCGAATTCTACTTCTAATGACACCTATTCAACTTTTAACTGCCTATTAAACGTAATAAACTGCAACTAGACTTTCTAGAAATCTAAATCAAATAGGATTCCAACTCCATATTATGCTAATAATAGCCTTAATTACAATCATCCTCATTCTTTGACATGTGGTCCCTTTTTAGTTTGGCTGTGGTGGATGTTTAAAACTCCATACTGGTATTCAATGTCACATCTTCTCCATTTCCCCTAAAACATAGGAAACTACCCCTGTTTATCGGCCTTTGGTTTGCCTCAAAAATGTTCAAATCCAAAGAACCATACCTTTCATCTTTGATTATCCAATATATATATCAGATTGCCACGTCCTTGATGTGTTGTAACCTTTTTTATGTGTGAAGGCAAAAGCTTTTCCAAGCTACCTGACATATCTTGGACTGTAGTAAATGTGCTCACTTTATGACAAAAATTTTAGAGTTGGATTCGAATACATGTTTCCTCCACCTGTCTTGGCCTTGTTGAAAGTTGATAGCTTTAGATGATCCCTTGAAGATAATCCCTTTTCAAAATCTCTGCTTGTATTTCAAAATATGTTGACTGAGATTAGATTGTGTAGCTTCAGCAGTTTCGTGGTGTGCTACGAAACTACTAAGCGTTAGTCATCATCTTCAGCAGTTTCGTAGCGCACTACGAAATTGTTGTGTTATTCCAAAAAACACAGTTTACTCAGACTAGTTCAACCAAAATTTTGTTGTTTTGAGCCTTTTGCTACTTAAACATTCTTTCAATTGCTCCAATGGCCTTTAAAAACTTAATGGAAATGTATGATTCTTGAAGAAAGATTATACCAAGCAAAACCATCAAAAATTTGAAACATAGCCTTACCTGAGATTTCTTTAAGGAGATTCTTTCAGCTGGCTTAACTATATCTTTAAGTCTTCAATTTGTTTCTTCATGAACTTGATCCCAGATCAGAGGTTTGTATTGACCTTTCTAATAAATTGAGCTTCCTTTATTGCAGGAATATTCTAGCTACGGAATTGAACACTAAAATCAACCACCTCAGGAATTTGAAATGTTTGGTCCTCCCACCGAGCTTGCATTTGGTTAAAATAAGCCACCATAATTGCAAATTTCCTGGCAGCTTTCTTCAGTCTAGCAATTTCAAAGTTGGCCAATTCCAATCTCTTTTTCAAGTCTTCCACACTATTTTCTTCTTGAATGGCAACTATTTTTCCTTTATCCTTTCTTTCATGAGGTCGTGTCACCTCCCCTGTTTCATCTGCTCTTGGCGGTACCTCCTGTATTTGTTTAAACTTCCTCGTTATGGGTCTCCTAGGCTTAAATACAAATTGATCAACCTGATCATAAAACTTTAGTTTCTTTGAGGCTTTGACTTGCTTAGCCTTGTCTTTTCCCGACTCTATCAAATCTGCTTGCACTAGTGGAGTCTCTTCAATGTCAATGGCTTGCAATAAGTCATTTAAGTCTCCCTTTGAAACGGGGCTTTCTTCAATAATCACTAACTTACCCTTTTCCTTAGCTACCTGGGTCCTAGTCCTTCTTCTTTGAACTCCTTCACCTGTGATTGATTCATGTGCACTTTCTTTAACCCGAGTTTTCTCTTTAAGAGACTGCTGGGGTGTATCCTGAATAGTCAGTGGCTTGGTGGATTCTCTTACTTGTTTCCTTGCCTTCAACTTTGAGAACCTCTTGGATCTCGTTTCTGTCTGATGAATAGTTGTTGTTGGAAGATCTTTTGTAGCTTGAGGGTTGAGACCAGTCTCATTCTTTAAACCAGACATGAATAGGAATGTGTGCCAGTCCCTACCTACCCTCTGGAGTTCATGCAAAACTATCAACTTAACCAAGCCATGGTGGAACAATGAAGTCTCACATGCTTCTTTCTTTAGCTGCACTTTATCACACATTTTACTTAAGCTACGGAATAAGTAAAAAGGTAGATCAATAGATGCCTTTCCTGTGAAATGCAACAGAAGTTTAAAATGGTATGAATATACTTTATTGTATCTCCCTTCACAGCTAAGGTACTTCTGTATACAAGTAAGCAGATTGGCATATGACTCTTTGACATAACTTCTAGGAACAGACTTGTTTAAATCTGAGTTAATGAATTCCTGCTTTAGAAACTCTTTGCATGGATTCATATCAAATTTGAAATTCTTGAACCAACGCTCTTTCCCCCTTGGAATCTTTGTAACTGTGGATATCATGTCTGGTGAGACCTGCAATTCCAACATACCAACCTTTGAGTTTAGTCCTATGAAATTCAGGGCAAATTCCTTGGTAACTTGTGCATGACCTCCCTGGAGTTTCTTGCAAAAATTCCAACATCCAGCTTGTTTGAATGCATGCTCAACTTCTTTGTTCTTCAAGGTTATGTCTAAACCTTCAGGCTTGTTTCTCAAACATTTGCCTAATCTATGATCTTTTCTTTCTGTTGATCCCTCCATGAAGGTTCAATGTAATGGAGGTTGGAAATGCTAGCGCTGCTCAAACTCCAATCTCTGCCTTGCTTGAATGATTGCCTCGCTTGATAACAATGTTTTCAAATTGAAATCTTGCATACTTGTTTCTCATGCAATGAATACAATCATCATTAAGACTGTGCATACCTAGCTTTTCTTGGAACTTGCAATCCGTGTGTATCAATGTACCTAGTAGATGCAATGATGGAGATAAGCGGTTGGATATGATATGTGGAGTGCATAAACTAACAATGAATGACGCAACTATAACTTAACTTGACAGATTTGAAAGTTAGGAAAGATTCGTTGCAGAATGCATGAATCCCCAATTTCGTAGTGCAGCTAGTGTAAATTTTGAATTATGCACTACGAAATCACCTAAAACATATCGCACTGTGAAATCACCTAAAGCTGTTGCACTGCCAAAACACTTCAAAATGGTTACATGCGTTACGAAATCACCTAAAGGGCTTTGTGGCACATAGTAACTTTTAAACAAAATTGACACATGACTATGAGACCGGTGATGAATGAGAATGTCCAGTGATGAATGAAAATGCATATTTGACTCAAGACTCCTAAGACTCGGACTCTAAGGCAAACAAACATCAAACTTAGACTAGCACTGACTTTTACCATAAACTAATGTGAGACATTTTGGTATTAGAATTCTTAAGTGATAACAGATCTATCATGTTGATTTAATGATCTTGCAGACAAGGTATCCTCCCCAAATTATGCTAAGGTACGTTGGTTTATTGTGATTTGTTTTATCTGACATAGTATTCTTTTCCAGAAAGAGATCAGACAGCTAGCAAGGTGGTAGACTACATAGAATCTCTCTATGCATTAGATGGGAAACATGGTGTGGGGCACTCTTCTGATTTGGCAGACACATTGAGAAGCGTAAAGGAAGAAATAAGGAGTTACAAAGTAGACAATGACAAAATCATGCAGGCACAAGAGAAACAAGTAGAGGTGAATGCGATACTACTTCAGAGTTTGTTAAATTTGCAGCAACAAACACCACTTTGAATCAGCCATGGACATGAGGACAAAACTAATGGGGTATATGGAAGTAGGTCTCTTAGTAGACACAAGTCGGATAGGTCTGACACGATCAGAGATGGCAGGTTGTTGGACACTTCGGAGAGGAGAGGTGATAAACATAGGTACTATTCCAGTTCTAGATTTGATAGGCATCATGATCGCCATCATTATCATCCTTAGAGGAGGATTAAGATGGGGATACTTAACGAATGATTTTAAGAAGGAAAATCCACCTACCTTTGATGGAGAGATGAATAAATCACAGGATGCATACGCATGGTTGCCTGGCATGAAGAAATTATTCCGATTACATAATTATTCAGAATACATGAAAGCAAAGGTAGTCACTTTCAATCTCAAAGGTAAAGAAGATATTTGATGGGAAGACGTGAAGAATTTCAAAGGTATAATTGAGGAGGATTTGACTTGGCATGCATTTGAAAGGCTCTTAAAAAAGAAGTACTTGTCTAAGAGGTACTAGGATGACAGAGCTAAGGAGTTTTATGAGTTATGGATGGGTTCTATGACAGATGATGAGTATACTAGTAGATTTTTGGAGTTTTTGAGATATGTGCTTTACCTCAAGGAGGATAAGGCCAAGGTTAAGAGATTCATCAATGGATTTCTAGTTGGATACAAAGACCAGATTGAGTTCAATGAGCCTACATCGTTGGAGGAGAACATCCGAAATTTGAAGCATTGTTATGAGCAGTTGAAGCACAAAGTTGAACCTAATCATTACTTGAAAAGAAATGAGAAAGCTAAAGGAAAATGGCCACCAAATAGAGGAGGACATCAAGATGCAAGTGAGAAAGAAAATGCAGTTCCTTACAAGAGATTCAATATAATGAGAAGGGATGTGGAGAGCAGCAAGCTAGAGGTGGTGGTAGGGAATCATTGCAGTGTTGGATATGTGGTAAGGATCATCGTAAGAGGGATTGTCTGCAATATTAGAGTGGTGGTACACTCGAGATCTACAGTGCTCAGGAGGTGCATACAGTTGGTGATGTTGGTCATAGAATTCCTTGGATCTATGCAACTATGGACAACAAGGAGGAAGATCATCAGGCATTGATCATTGAGATGGATGGTAAGATTTGTGATCAAGTTCTTTCTATTTTGATTGATCATGGATCTAACTATAGCTATATTAATCATGAGCTAGTGGACAAGTGTGGTTTGAGAAAATAAATACATGTAGAATATTGGTTGGTGCAGTTGGCTACAGGTACAAAGAAGAGATTTCACCATTGGGTAAGAGCTTGCACATTTGAGTTAAATGGCATGCCTATAGCCGGATATTTTAATGTACTGCCATTGGGTTTGTATAGTATCCTTTTGTGTATGGATTGGATATAACTTCACAGAACCAAAGTGGATTGCTTCAACAAGGCCATTGAGTCTGTGGATGATAGTGGGGAAAAGAGGACTTTGCAGGGGAAGAAGAAGCCTACATCAGTGAGGATGGTTACTGCTATGCAGGCTAAGCAGTTGCAGAAAAGGTTGTGTGATGTTTTCAATAAAAATATCTAGTGACAAGGGTAAGGAGGTTGAGGATGCAGATGTGTTGAGCGGGTACCTAGTTTTGCACCAATTTCAGGATGTATTTCCTCGAGACATTACAAACTTTCCACTTCATAGGGAGGTATAATTTTCTATTGAGTTGGTTCCAGGGGTAGCCCCAACATCGAAACCACCTTACAAGATGAGTACACTTGAGTTGGTTGAGTTAAAGTTGTAGCTGAAGGAAATATTGGACAAGGGGTACATTAGGCCAAGTGTATCACCTTGGGGTGCACCAGTGTTGTTTGGGAAGAAGAAAGATGGTACTCTTAGATGGTGCATTGACTACAGGAAACTGAACAAAGCAATGATCAAGAATAGGTACCTATTGCCGAGGATTGATGATTTCTTTGATCAATTGAAGCGAGTAGTAGTGTTATCTAAGATTGACTTGAGATCAGGATACCATAAAGTACACATCAAGGAAGAGGATATCTTCAAGACTGCATTCAAGACCAGGTATGAGCATTAAGAGTTTTTTGTTGTTCAATTCGGTTTGACTAATGCTCTAGCTACATTTATGTGTTTGATGAATAGTGCGTTGCATCCTTATCTGGACAACTTTTTTATTGTATTCATTGATGAAATCCTTGTGCATTATACGAGTGAGGAATAACATCTTGAGCATTTAGTAGTAGTGTTGAGATTTCTAAGAGAGCATTAGTTGTATGCTAAAATTAGCAAGTGCAGCCCCTTTTAGATGGAGGTACATTACTTGGGGCAAGTTGTCTCCAAGGATGACATAACAGTGGATCTAGAAAAGATAAGGGCCATCATGGAGTGGTCAGCTCCTAAGAAAGTGGATGATGTGAGATCATTTATGAGATTAGCATTCTACTACAAGAGGTTCATCCAGAAATTCTCACGCATTGCATATCCTATCACATCATTGCACCAGAAAGGTAAGAAGTTTGAATGGAAAGAAGAATGTGAGGCTAGTTTTGAGTAGCTTAAGCAGTTGTTGACACATGCATGAGTGCTAAATATTACATATCCCAACAACGAGTTTGTAGTATGTGTAGATCCTCTCAAGAGAGG
This sequence comes from Pinus taeda, assembly GCA_000404065.3. Lineage (NCBI taxonomy): Eukaryota > Viridiplantae > Streptophyta > Pinopsida > Pinales > Pinaceae > Pinus > Pinus taeda. The sequence goes on along the minus strand of APFE030778411.1, from coordinate 103,224 downwards.
ACTTGGTGGAGTTATCATGAAATAAGGATAGGTAGTGTGCTATGACTCACGGATCCTTAATGAACATGAGCAGAACTATCCAATGCACGATCTTAAGCTAGCGACAATTATACATGCATTGAAGGTGTGGAGACACTATCTTGTTGGCAGCAGGTTTACATTGATGAGCAATCACAGTGAGTTGAGGCATTTGTTTGACCAATCGAATCTAAATGCCAGGAAAGCTAGATGGTTGGCTATCCTTAGTGAATTTGACTTTGAGATTAGATACATGAAATAGAAGGAGAACCAGGTTAAGGATGCTCTTAGCAGGAAGGTACAGGTAAATGATATAACAACTATGAGCTCTTCTGGGACAAAGTTATATGATAGGATCTTGCAAGCAAGACAGCGGGATGACAAATACATGGAGATTATGCATAGGTTAAAACATAGCATAATATAAGTACAGGTACATGTGCAATTACAGGTACAAGTGATCCGTATGCATACTATCATCTCACAACAAATGGTTTGCTAAGGTTTAGACACAGGATCTATGTGCCGAATTGCAGTGAGCTCAAGAATATTATCTTAAGGGAGTTTCATGTCAAGCCATACTCAGGTAATCCAAGATATCAGAAGACGTTGATGGTGGTTAATAAGTTCTACTATTGGCCGAATCTGAAGAAGGAAGTGGCAAAATTAATAGCTAGATGTTTAGATTGTTAGTAGGTAAAGGTAGAATGTAGGTATCAAGGTGGTTTACTATTGCCTATAGTTATTACAACATGGAAATGGGAGGTCATTTCCATGGATTTCATTATAGGTCTTCCGAAGATAGTAAAGCAACATCATTATATTATGGTCGTGGTTGAAAGGTTGAGAAAGGTAGCTCACTTCATTCCAATAAAGAATACATATTCAGCTAGTGAGGTAGCACAAGTGGTCATCAGAGAGATAGTGGGACTGCACAGTGTTTCGAAGAATATTGTGTTGGACAACGATGTAAAGTTCACTTCCAAGTTTTAGAAGGAGCTATTTGTAGGCTTGGGTACAAATCTTGCCTTCAGTACAACTTATCATCCACATACAGATGGACAGACAGAGAGAGTCAACATGATCTTAGAGGATATGTTGAGGATGTATGTGATGAAACAATAGATAAAATGGGAGGAGTATCTTCCATTGGTTAGCTTCACATACAACAATGGTTATTAGGAGTCATTGAGAATTAGTCCTTTCGAGGAATTGTATGGGCAGAGTTGTAACTCTCCCATCAACTAGAGTGATCCAATGAATAGGGTACTTATTGAATCAGATATGTTGGCAAACATGGAGAAAGAAATTCACATTATAAAGAAGAATTTAAATGCATCACGGGATAGATAGAAGAGTTATGTGGATCAGAACAGGGTGTTCAAGGAATTTCAAAATGGGGAGTTTGTGCATTTGCGCTAAGCCCAAGAAAATCTCTTTGATGATCTGTTCATGTGCCAAGTTGGCACCAAGGTATTGTGGGCCTTTCAAGATCCTTGAGAGGATTGGACCAGTGGCATATTGACTTTCACTGCCTCCAACAATGAAATTCCATGATATTTTCCTTATTTCATTGCTTAATAAATATATAAAGGATGTTGATCATGTTATTGATTGGTCTATATTGCAAGTGGAGCAAGGAGAGCTCCAATCAGAAACTCGGTGCATATTGCAGTGGAATCATCTCATGCTTAGGAATAGAGCCATATACCAAGTTAAAGTGCAGTTGAAGCACTTTGGGACTAAAGAAGCTACATGGGAGATGGTCGAGCAAAAGCAGGCCCTGTATCCTTCATTGATTTTCGGTTGGGGAAAAGTAGTTTTGGTTTGATGTTGGTATATTTTTGGCATATGTTTGACGATGTTTTGGTATATTTAAGCATATGTATATGTAGGTAAATACCACCATGAGCTAATTTATAAAGTTATAATAAGCGGTATGGGTTTAATATTATTATGGTTGTTATATTGTCATGATGTTTTTCTTTTGAGCAGGTCTTTCATTGTAAATATTGCAACGAGCTAAGTTATAAAGTTCCATTGGAAGTATGTTTTCTTTTTAGTGGTTTTGTTGAGATCTTGGTGTGGTTTAACAAGGAGAATGGTGTTCCCGAAGGGGGAGGGTTCTGTAACAACGCTGGTGAAAATTTCATGTAATAAAAGTTAATAAAGGGAAAATAAGACCACGAGTAAGGGACACTTATTCCAAGCTGAATGTTGACCAAACATATCCTAGTGGGCATCATTGGATGTGTGTTTTGGCTAAGGAAAATTAGCAAAGGCTAAGGCAAAGGAATTAATAGGAAAAAATGCATTTTTGGCACATTTATTTATGAAAATAAAGGAATTTAGGAGAAAAGTAAGGTGAAAGGTCACAAGTTGCATGTGAGGAGGAAATTGAGGGAAAATAATGGAAAATGAAGAAAATAGAGGCCTCATTAATAAAAAGGTTTATGAGGATTACTTGGTAATGTTTTGTTAGTTCAAGTTTGGAGCTCTCTCATTATTCTCTCTCTCTCTCTCACTCTTGGTCACTCAGAGTTTTCTTGGAGCACTCTAGCTTTGGATCAAGGAAGGAAAAATAAATAAAGGGAAAGGAAAGAAAGCAAGGATCAAGGAAGAAGAATAGGATCAAGTAGCTTCAGTAGGAATACTTGAAGGTAACCTTTTGCGTGTGTTATTTCCTAGCTGGTTTGGACATGCATGTCTTTACATGTTGGTGTATGGTTCTCTTGATGTCGGTGGCATGGTTTTGTCAAGTTATGATAGTGGTTTTCAGCCTAGCCTTGCCTTTTTTTGGATGCCATGGTATATTGGGATGCTTATCTCAATTCTGAGATTTGGTTTGCTAGATGGATTTTATAATCTAGGTGAAGGTGGTCTCAAGGTTCATTCCCAAAGGCCTCAGAATCCCTTGACCGGTTTTGGCTAGATACACAATAAAGCATGAGGGAGAAGTCTTCGTTTAGGGCCTAATGATATGAGTTTGAATTATGGTAAAGATTGAGAGACTGGTCTCGATTTAGGGCCTAGTGATTTGAGACTGGATTGTGGTAAACCCTGAGAGACAAGGAGATGAAAAACTCCTCAAGGATAGTGATGGATTACGAATGACATTCCAACTTTGGTTTGGCTGTGATCGTAGCATCAATTTTGGTGTGATCACGGTTTGGTGAGGGTGGAGGTGGTTTAACCTTTGGATCCCCTTGGTTGTTCTTAGATTGTTTTTTCTATGGGATCCCAAATTCATGCTTGGAATATGGCACGGGGGTGACTGGCTGAAAGAGAGATTTGGTTCAGCCATGTCTATGGTCGTGTGGTACATCGAAGTCCTAAACCTTGTCAGATTTGCCTATGATTAATAAAATCTAAGTTTTCTTACTTTTGCACTGATTTATATGTGGATTTAACAGATGTCATATATCTAATATTTATATGGTTTTATGTTGGTTATAAGCATGGTTAAATGACTGGTTCATGTCATGGTTATTTCATGTATTTACTTGTAATTTTTAAATGGATGGATTTAAGATCTAATTGATGATATGATAGCTCAATGGAGAAGGAGGTGATCCTTATGGTTATGTTTCATAAGCTCTTTCAATAATTTATGCTCTTTCTTGTATCCTAGACCTGTAGGTTGCATTGATGCCAAGTGTTTGACATAATGTTAGTCCCGGTCAGGGATGCTCAGGCCTAGTCTTGAGGTTGATTTTTTATTTATCAACATTTTTATCATGTCTTTGATGGATTCTGAAGGTTGTAGCAAGTTCTGGGTAGAGGCTGGGTTTCTGGGCTAGAAACGTGGCTCAAATCGCGAGGTCATTGGCATAGGTCTACTCAAAAGAGTCCACAGTCACTGACACGTAGGCCTATGGGAGTGACTTTGGGTTGCTAGAAGTTGTCATGCCTATAGTATGAGAGTGACTTTGAGTTAAAAGGATTAAAACATCAGTGGGACCCAGGGGTAGGATGTCTGAGTGGCTAGCATGTCTTCTAGGGGTGTTGTTGTTGATGTGTATGGATTGTTTGATGTGTTCTATTGATTCCATTTCCTTAATATTACCAAGGATATTGTATCACTTATAGTGACCTCTCTCATCACATGTTTTCCCTAGATGGTTGGTTGCTTTATTGGATTTTGGGATAGGGCCCCTGGGGTCAATTTTGTAATCATTTTTGTTAATTATGTAAAGTCTCTGCATTTTGAGGAGTAGAGCACATAGGTTGTAGGAGTCAAAGGGGATTTAGGGAGGGAAAATCCCCTCAGTATGTTAGAAATTAAGATGTTTTTTGACCCACCCATGGTTCGGGAACCATGGTATTGTAATGAAAGAAGCTATATGAAGGATTCATAGTGAGTCATAAAAAGTAAGTTAGTCATTGAAGATGTATCTATGGACAAGTGATCTAACGTAGAAAAGTATGTTTTTTGTACTTAGGCGAAGGGGAAGGCTCATGCAACTGTGTGCACGAAGACCTTGGTAAGTCCACAGCTAAGTGTGCGAACCCCTATAGCTGTGTGCACAAGGAAGAAAGAGTCTGTAACAAAAGTATTGGTCATAATAAGGACTATTTTGGAGCCATATTTGTGTATCTGTGACTTTCTGTTTACTTATGCATTTTCTATGTATTCACTCTGTTTTCAGTAATTATCTGGAGAAACTCTTAATTAATGCGCGAAAGCAGTAGATATGTTAGTTTACTTGATGACATAGATATTTAAAGAAATTGGCGAAGAGTTAGAAGTTTTTATCTGTAAGTTATCTTAGTTTCCACAATTCAAGGGATAGGGTTCGTGAAGGTCAGGATAAACCCTAAAAGTAAAAAAAAACCATCACATAGACCTCTGGATGTAGAATCCTAGTTTTTTCATCCCCCAATACTTCTTTGGTGAGATTGCAGCCTGCGCTACTCGGGTTGTTGCTGAAAAGGTGAGAATTTAGGATTTTGTTGGTTGGCGCAACTAACTCCAAACTTGGGTATAGACCCCCTTAAGCCAAAATATGGTTCCATTGTTGGGACTGGGATCTGTTTGAGGAATGTGTGGTGTCAAATAAATTGTTCCTAACTAAGAAAGAAATCGAGAAGTGGATAGATCGGAAGCTGCACGAATTTGCAGCCCAGGAAAACAGGAATATGTGCTTATCGAAGGAAGAGTGGTTTAATAGATATCTATACACGGACGAACACAAAATTTTATTCTGTTCTTTTCCATGTGAATTACACTAGTGGTTCTCTAAATTAGCAAATGGTCAAGGTACGTGGAAGTTGGATAACCTTATTTTGTGGACTCCAGAACTGGTAAGGCACCTAGAAGCTTTAGAAAACAAGATCACGAGGGTTGTTGATTACTATATCAATAGCATTTTGGGTGGGTTCATTACTAAGTTCACTATCGATACCTCTGTTTGTTATATTGAAGCTGAATGACAGCTTTTCAAAGGACCAAGAGGTAAGTATCTGAAATTCCTGAAGACTTAGATTAAAATACTATTGTGCGAGAAAAGGGTTATGCCATTAAATTAATATTTAGAAGAGATCTAATGGGAGCTATGCGAAGTGGAAAAAAATTTGGAAGAGATCTAGATTCAAGTGCTTATCACAGTCCCTAGTTGGGAGCGTCTATTAGTGACAAAGAAAGTAGTGTCCTGAGGACACCCCTAGGTGCGCTACAGATAGTAAAGCAGGCTATCGTGGGGATACACATCCATCTAATCCACCGCCACTATCACCTCCACTTCACACACCTACACCTACACCTCTGCCTCCACCTCCACCTCCACTATTCAACATGGCCAACACTATGAAGATGTCCATATTCAAGGGTCTGGGGACAAAAGACCCTAAACAATTTTGGTTTGTAGCAGATCCTGTTTGGAAGTCACAACATATTACACATGATGACTTGAAGAAAGCACAACCGGTTACAACACTGCAAGATAGAGCACTAAGATGCCATATTAAGTATTGTTTGGTTCATCCAAATGTGACACTGAATTAAATGAAGAAGGCGCTTAATAATGAATTCAAGAAGCCCAATTCGAAAGCTCAGTTAGTAACAGAGGTCAAAGAGATCCAACAGAAGGTGAATGAGTTTACGTGGGACTTTGATTAGAGGTTGAAATGTATGTTCTAGAAAGCTAATATGCAGATCACGGATGACCAACACAAGGATTGGTACATTGCTTCGTTATTTCCCCATTTGATATCTCCATTATCACAGTAGAAGATCAAGCCAGAGGTGGAGGCACTAGACATTTCTATGAAGTTAGAAGCCTCACCCATTCAGGATATGAATTTTGGAGTGTAAAAGATTCAGCCACAACTAGCTAGCCTACATATGGAGTTGTAGAGCCTCAGGAAGGGAAAATAAGTCCAGAATGAGGTCTGCGTAGAGGTATGGTGTTTGAAATGAGGGCTAGGGTCAAGGTAAGGATCATTGTCTGGTATACGAGAATTATCTAGTTGGGGGAGGTCATGTTCCCCTGAAGCCTGAGAATACCGTTGGGGCAAGTACGAGTGTAGTACCATGGTGTGTGATTTGTCATATTATGGGAAGGCATACGAAGGACAACTGTCATTTGTTGTAGAAGTTTGTGCAAAATTTGCAGTAGTTTTTTTGTAATTTCTGTAAGTCTGTGAGTCATGATGAATGCAATTTCTGGAGTTGCAAATTGATGATGGATAGAACACCAACATATAGAGTACAGATAGAGGCTCATCCTTAGGATGAAGGTGCAACTACGGCATGCAGAAGATTTTAGGGTCGAGGAAGAGGACGAGGAGGAGGGGATGGAAGAGGTCATGGCCAGATCATCTGTTACAACTGTGGAGAGCCAGGTCACTTTGCGCGAGATTATGAGAATCAAACGCACCCCTCATTTCAATATTGTCACCAGTTTGATCATGTCATAGAAGATTTCCCTATGCTCAACGCGAAGATGCAAGAAAAGAAGACTCAAGCTAAGCAACCTACCCAAAACATCCAGATGATGAGATATGAACAACACGAAGAGAGTCCTACAGTTAATATGTCATGCGAAGTGGCATAACTACTAAGGAAGATAAAGGGAAGAAACCAGATGAAAATGTACTATGCGAGAGGAGTCAGTACTATGCTAGAAACAAATCCCTCATTGTTGGCATCCTTCTTACAAACCTGCATGAAGCTCCTAAGGGATAAGAAGGAAGTATAGGGACTGCAAGAATGGATAGATAACTACACTAGCAAGAATAAGCATTTACTGGAACATCATGCGATACATAAGGTGGGAAAAAGTAAGAAAGGACTCGTTGCGAAATGAAATTGACTATGCAAATTGGAGAATACAAAATGGACCAAGTAATTCTTGATTTTGGGTCTGATGCAAATGTTTTGCCAAAGCAAACTTGGGAAAGAATGGGAAGACCAACACTATAGTTTTCCCTGATCCAGTTGAGGATGGTGAATCAGCAAAAGATTATTCCTATGGGGCACTTGCATGAAGTGATTGTGGATATTGAAGGGGAGTGTGCCATAGCCGATTTTGAAGTAATCGAAATAGTGGACGACATTAACCCATATCTAGCACTACTTGGAATTGATTGGGAATTTTATATGAATGTGATCATCAACCTAAATAAGTGCATTATGATATTTGAAAAGAAATAACTAAGGTTTATTGTGCCATTGGACCCAGCCGAGGGTGCAAGATATACAGAACAATTTCATGATTATGAAGAGGACGACGATATTGAGCAGATGTATAACCTGACTACGTGAGATGAAGATTGGATCAACCCTATAATGAATAGGTGAATTACATGGGTAAAACAGATTCAGATGAGGAGTTTGAACACTAGAAAAATAGGTTACATGAGGTATCATCGTTGTGATGCAACAGGCTTACAAAATCACTTTGATGTATATCCACTGAGGTACACAACTTACCGCATTACGATGGTTTAGAATATGTTAATTTTTTGTTGGATAAATTTGAAAGGGATGTATCGGAGGAACATCGGTTCCAAGCACTAGACATTGCACTGTAAGTTACACCTATTAGATGGTGGGGTACACATAAGAACATCTTTGCAGACTGGAAGGAATATTGGCGAATGATGAAGCTACGATCTGTGTATGCCAATACCTGCATTATGGAGAAATATACAGGGAAGGACGATCCACATGAGCATCTAGCTCGATGGACGAAAGTGTGGGGAGAAGAATGAAAACTAGAATGGGTTCATATGTTCTGCCATACTTTGGATACTGTCCTGATGAAATGGTATCTAGAAATGGAGCTGCAACATGGAATCGTAGAATGGGACATTCTAAAAGAAAGTTTTCCACTAATTTTTAGCTTTGAATATGGATATGAATGCATTGATGAGGCATTACAGGAGATCAAAGTTGAAATATTTAGAATACCTAAAGAACCTATTACATAGGTACAACTAGATTGGAGTACGTAGTTGCGCCATGTGCCTGAATGCTACAATGTAACCACCAAGGAAGGCGAAGAAGATCCTAGGAACCTCAATATTCTTGATTCAAAAGAACAACGCAAAGTCACAAGGCCTGAGGCTAAAGTTCCTGATATTTCATAACCCTTGAAGACGATGCAGGTGAATATTAGATTGGAAGTGCAACCAATGTTTGCAAAAAAAGGCGAGTATTGGGATGAAGACATAGTGGACAAAGTCGCAGAGCTACTAGGGAGTATCATGACTTGTTTCTCACTAAGTTATCTAATTTGAAAGGGATAGTAGGGGACCTTGGCATCATAAAGATCACTCTAAAGCCAGAAGTGAAGCCAGTAAAGTAGCGCCCCTATTGATTGAATCCTAAGTACAAGGAAAAAGCGTGTGTTGAACTGGATAATATGGTTGTAGCGAGGATTACTGAACATGCAGAAGAATCAGGCTAGGTTAGTCCCATGGTGGTCCAGGATGAAAAGAAACAGGGTGAAATTCATATATGTGTAGACTTGAGGAAGTTTACTAACACCTGTGCTCACCGTCGATTTCCTATGCCATTCACAGACAAAGTACTGGAAAATGTTGGAGGTTAGGAATCTTATTTGTTTACTGATGGGTTCTCAAGGTACCATTAGATCAAGATCATGTCAGAGGATAGAATTAATATTACCTTCGTTACTGAATGGGGTTGTTTCCATTATACAGTTATGCCTTTTGTACTTAAGAATGCCCTTGCAATATTCTCTAGGTTGGTAGTCGCCACCTTCAGGGAGCTTATTCACAAGTTTTTGAAGGTGTACTTCGATGACTGGACAGTGTTTGGGCTATTTAATGGACATGTCACTAGTCTTCACCTTATGTTGGATACATGTCGAAGGTATCTTTCCATTAATTTGAAGAAATGTATATTATGTGTAACATGTGGGTTATTGTTGGGTCATGTAGTCTATAAGTAGGGGTTGATGGTGGACCCTGCCAAAATTGTAGTAATTATTAATCTAGAACCTCTAAAGAATGTCAAACAACTACGCATGACATTGGGCCACACAGGGTATTACAAGAAATTTATCAAGGGGTATGTGCAGATCATTGCGCCCATGGAAAAATTGTTGAAAAAGGATGTGTTGATGGTCCTGGACCGACTAAGATGTCAGGGGATCTCCTCGATAAGAAGTCCCAATTAGACCTCGGACTGTTTGGTGTAGGAGTCCCAACAGTGGGTTGTACGGTAATGCCTTGACCACGATTTCGCACAAAGGCAAGTAAGATAACTCTATTGGTAGCAAGGGTGTGATGGAAATAATGAGTCAAGGAAGGTGCATGAGAGGTTATAACACATGGGCATTGAGATGAGTGCACCCCTTGGAAACCTGTGATATCACTCGGCTTGGAAGGGAACACACGAGCAAAGATACATCACAAAATGGAAAGCGAGCAACACATTTTAGAAAGATTCATATGTACTTATACAGAATAGCCTATACATGCATGAGTAAGCAAGCAAATACATATATCATTTAGAGTAAACCAAATAGCATATAATACAATACAACATATGCATGAAACGTGTTGGCTCTTGTTATATTAAGAAGTGTAAGTTCCAGTCATACAATATATCCATGTCCAACCACTAGTTCCAATGGTGGAACGTTATAGCCACAACGGCCTACTCTTCCAAAGAAATGTACTAGCTCTGCACAGTGGAGAAGCTAAGGCTCATTACAATATTGTCCAAGCTCTCTCCAAGATAGTGTTATCGGAAGATTGGCTAACCAAAAGCCCTTACAATGAGTTATGAGGGACTATTTATAGCAAAGGTTGGGGTGACCCTTGACATTTCCCTTTGTGACAGTTCATCTACCCTCATGACCCTTCATCTACTTTATGGTTGTTACATCCAAATATCGACACTTGACTTACACTTGAAAAGACATTACATTATAATGCACATGTACCCATGTGAGACAAAATGGCTTGAGCAAGCCATGCAAGATATCAGTGACACTTGGTCCATTGTGGTGATACCAACTCTTTGACATGCTTGTGATGGTGAAGGTGGTGAGTTGATGCCAAGCTTGGTCGTTTGCGATGGTGTGCATGCACTCCACGGTGACATCTTGTTGAAGAAAACTCTTGCCTCTATTGCATTTGCATTGGTATCTATCCTCCATCTAACTCATCTGCTAACATGCGCATGGTCTTCATGGGTGTGGCCAAACCGGAAACAAACTAATGCATAGTGTTTCTGTTGATCTTCCAGTGTGTGTTTTTGGTCATGCACATCAACTGCCAACTAAATGCTTAGATCCAATCGAACTTTCTTCTTGTCTTCGCCTCAATGAGTGTGCTGAATGGGTGGGATCGTGTGCATGCTCAAAATGACATGCATGTTGTTGCATTCCCTTGCATGTGATAAAAAACACTTGTCACCTTGTCTGCTCCACTCCAGCTGCTCAGATGGATCTATAACTTGTATAGGTGCAGTTTCATCCATGAGTGCATGTTGCACCCCCTGTTGTTCATGTTCATGTTGTAACTCATTCTCTCATTTATGCAGCTCTTTTTCTTCCTTGAGTTGTTGCTTGAGTGCATGGAACTCCTTCTCTATTCCATTCTCTACCTTTGTGTGATCTTCATGTTGCGTTGGCACCTCATAGCCTGAGTCTCCAAAGTTTCTTTCACCACAAGTGGATCTGCTTGAGCTTGCAACTTTGTTCCACCTCTATGTTGTCAAAAACCTTCCTCTTGTGTTCATTGAATCTGGTATGTTGCCTTCAACTGTTGTTAATGGTGCTGCTTGCTGTGATGTTGTTTCCATCACATATTGATATCCTTGCCTATGAACATATTGATGTCTTTGTGAGTAGGCAAGCTCATAGACACTTGATCGACTACATCCCCAAGTGTGATATGAACGGTGTCTTCGACTCTAATCTCTTAGAAACCATTGTACCTGAGCTGCTGAGAGGCATATGAACACTTGCGATACCTGGAGACATGTGAACACTCATGGCAAGAAATCAGTCAAAATCAATAATGAACTTGAGAAATGACTTGCAATATACCTATGTGACTGGTCATGAAGGTCACACAATTTTAGCTGGGAGGTTGGGAGACTGAGTGAACAAACTGCACAAGGCACAACCTGGGCTGCTGGGAGGCTGACTGACTGATAGAAGTGTGCAATGCACAATCCAGTCTGGCTACTGACTACTTGAGTTGCACAATGCGCAATATCAGCTGGCAATGGTTGCATGCTCAGTGACTGCATTGCGAAATTTTCTGGGCCAGCAGTCATTGTCCCACAGAATTGCGCAATGTAAGACTAGAGGAAAGTCACTAGGAAATAATGCGCATTTCTTGAGAGGAAGACAGAGCCTTCCATCATAGGATTACATAATGTCTCCTTGGTGAGGTGGAGTTCGGGCCAAGGCTACCTAGACTCACTGACGAGCAACTGAAAGCGAATGTAAATGTGAATGCATGGCAATATTAAGTGTAAACATAAGTGAATGATCGTGCATGCAAATGGTGAATGACAGATTTAGAAAACAGAACAACATGCATGTGGGTGAGGTGAGTTGTCGAATAGATGACAGTTCATGAAAAACAGTTTCATGCATGCGACAACAGTGAGATGTTAACAAAAACGGAAATAGTGCTAGTACAAGATAGTATGTATCAAAATGACAACAAGCACTCACTAAAATCAAGTAGACAACATTCATACGAAGTGAAACACAAAATGCGCTAGAAATGAAACACAAGACATGAAAGGTGGGCTTACCCCAAAACAATTGAGTTGAATGTGCCGAAGGCTCCTATATGCGATGTGGGATGTCAGAGCTGAAAGGTGGATGTGAAGAATGAGCTCTGCAGTGTTTGGTTCATGAGTTTTGATAAAATCAAAGATGTGATGCGCATGCCACAAATCTAGGAAGAGAGACACTTGGTGGGAGGTTACTGAGATGATCCTTGGATGCAACCTCCAGCTACTAGAAGTAGATCCATGAATTAATGGATGCCTTTGCATGCTGCCTTGGGAGAAGCACCCCATGCATGCAAATCAGTTTTTCTCAATCCCGGAGGGAACCGGTCAACTCAACTAAACATGCAAGAGGCTGCTCAACTGCTGGGATAAAAAGCGCATTTCTGGAAGGGAGCTGGGCTATCTTCCCAAGATATTTGCACAATTTATGGGCAGAGCTGTTGACTGCTGCCTAGGATTGCATAATTATTGGGTTGAGTAGCCCTGCTGGGAGGAATTGTGCAACTTTCTAGATGAAGCCTGACTGGCACAATTGCAGAATTCTAGAGCCCAGCAAGCTGCCAGATAGAACTGTGCAATGTTTGGAGGGAAGGCTAGTTGCCCTCCAAAATTGCACAATTTTTTGGGGAAATTTCTCAGCTTGCAATTGGACCAAGTCCGGATGAACATCTTGTGAGGGTAATGCATCAAGCTTTGATCAACATGTTGTCTTTGTGCAAGAAAAACACTGAAGGTTGTGTACTTGACGAAGCAAGACAAGGTATTATGAAAATTTGGTAGGGAGGCTCCAAAATGAACCTAAGTCAAAATTTTGGAGGGTGGTTGTAGCTACTACAACACTTGGCGACACAATGGTAGAACTCCAGCTCTCTAAATGGACCTTGTTTGTGAAAAGCAAGTCTAACACCTCCAGAAGTATTGTTTAGTTCTCAGTTCATCTTGGTTTCACACTAGCTTGATTGTAAGATGTAGCATCTGCCAAGATCTTGGTCGATTGACACACTTTCCAAGCCAAGGCAACATAGTTGTTTTGATTGGGGTTGAGGGGTATATTGGTACACAAGCAGTATAGTCGTCAGAGTCTTAGTTTCATCTCCAGTGTTGCTCCACTATTAGCAGGCCTAGACAGTACCTTGATGCAGTCAGATAGGAACACAAGCATGGCTCTGCTACCAGTGAGCCTCGTCAGTATGCTGGCGGAGTTACTTGCATCAGCTATCTGCACAGGAAGCCTTTCTCTTCTTTCACCTTATTCATTTTTCATGTTTTCAAACTTTTTTAACTTTTTCCATTTTTCTATTTTCATAACTATGCATAACACTTATTCATTTCAAAGGCGAAAGAGGGATCCTGACTTATTGAGAGAAGAAGAGATTATTCCAGTAGAGAAGTAGTTTATTATACTTCTGAAGTACCTGTTAAGGTTTTCCCCCTTGCCTTACTCTACTTGACTAAGCTCACAAGGGTTAAGCCAAAAACAATCGACTAGAGTAGGTGATACTAGTTAGCACGCAGGCATTGTGTTTTTACCAAGGTTCACATCGAATAGTACGTATTTTTCTTCGACATATCATGGATTGAAAATAACAAGTTCTTCAGACAGAGGGAAGATGACAAATAACCAAGTAGTGATAGCTGCGCAAGGCCTCTTGTACTTTACCCAACTTGTTTCAAGAGTCATACATGGTTTCATGCGAAACTAACCTACGAACAAAACAAGCAAACTAACAAACAACAAAGCAAAGAAAGAGAAAAAGAAATAGATAAAGCAAAGTGGGCAAGAAAAAAAGGAAGGAAACAAACAAACAAACAAACAAAGTAAGAAAACAAGCATGCAAGCAAACTGACTAAGAACAAACACTACTCCTACTCCTAAGCTAATGGTGCATGGGCCTGATCACATGAATTGATATTTCCAATGCAACCATCAGCACATTGGTTGACCCATGTTGGTGAATGCTTGGTCCGCAAGCAACCTAGTTGTGTGAACCAGCAAGCAAGAAATATATAACAATGAAGAAAACCACACTTTGTGTTTGAAAGTGCCCATAGGACACAAGTGAGTGCAAGTGCATGACGAGTAGTCCGTGGAATTATCATGGTGTTGTGTGACACTACGTGCATATTTGAAGCATATGCACACTCTTGACTGTCAAATGCAAGTAAACGAAAGAAACAAAGATAACTTGCATCGTGCACGTGTGCTTTCAATGTAAGACTCCTCCAATGCATGAGCAATGGGATCATGCAGTTCGAGTGGAGGAAGCATAATCTATGTGTAAGATTGATCTTCGATGCATAGAGATGAGTGATGAGGAGCCTTGGGTGATTGAACAATTCCTTGATCACAAGTGAAACCAACCTTAGGACAATGAGGGCCTGACATAACCATCATCTCGGGCTGAAGTGCCTTGACAGTCTTGGTGTTTCAACTTCATCATCAGATAGATCATCATAGGCCGATGGCTTCGAAAAACCAACTGTGATGGGATCATGATAATGATAAAATATGGAAGTAAATCGATCACGACAGCCACGATAAAAAAAAATCAATGAATTCATCGACATCCTCATGATCTGATGAATCAAACAGAGGGGTAGATGAAAAGCGAACAAATTTAGCCCCTGTGTTTCTGGAAAAGGCAGATGAAATATCAAGTGCATTTCAATGAATAACTTATCCTCTCTGCTGTCGAATGATGCACCAACATATGGTATGTCTTGCGAGTGATCAACAATGGGTGCATCACTGGATGAAGATACACATGCGAAATCATGGATGGCAGGTTCACCAATGATGTCAGGAAAGAACGAAGGAGGATCGGATGGAAGGGATTCATCCTTTGCCGAGTGTTGATACTCAAGCTCCCACTCATACTCTTCATGAACGACAATGCATGTTGTTTGTGCAACACCAAATCCGTCAATGGCTTGTTCCTTGTTCACAATAAGTTTAGTGTCCAGAATGGAAGAACACAAGACAATATCATCGGAGGAACAACCGAGTGCGAAGACGGAGGTTGTGGAACAGAATTCATATGACAACTTGATGGACTTACAACAAAATCTGTGTGAAAATTTAGAGAAGTAATGTTAGGAGGATGTGAAAGCTAAACAGGTGTGTGAGCATGATTCTCAGCATCACTCGACAATCGTGGAGCTGCTTGATGAGGGGATGGTGGACAGTCACTTGGGACAGTGACCACATCCACATGAGACTGTGCAGCTCCATCACTGAAGAATGTTGAGCGAGGCTTGATTTCAAACTTCTTCTTGGGATGAGAAAATTTCTTAACACAATACTCGAATCGGTCCCAAAGATAGATAAATTTCATCTGGCTCCTCGAACCTTGAAACTGCAAGTCACGGAAGCGTTGCCAAAAATCCATGATTAATTCATCCAGAGCCTTTTGTTGTTGTAACAGTTTTTGGTCATGATGGCCTCGATCGAAATTATAGAAAGTGTCTTCAATGAGATCATAGAAGTGATCAATTGAGTGCACACTATCAACCAGTAGGCTGCACAACTGTCGAAGTGGAGATTCGCGAAGTGTGTATGAAAGCAGCAAGCTGGCCTATTCGTCATAACACCCATCTTCCTCATGAAGCATGGAAAGAAAGTCATGTAAGAACTCAGGCCAGGCCACTTCGCCTTCACCATCATATATGTAAGTGGACAAGTGATCGAAAAACTCCCTCGTGATGGTGACATCTTCATGATTCAAAAAACATCACGGATGGAGAAGAGTGCAAGAATCAATAACATATATGCAAAGGTTCAAAACAGGATGAGTGGACACAACTTGTCATCTTGCCCCCTTTCTAGTGTGAAAAATGTTGACGATGATGGACCCACCAACATGTCAAGGGATCTCCGTAGTAAGAAGTCCCAATTAGACCTTGGACTGTTTGGTGTAGGATTCCCAGCAATGGGTCGTACAGTAATGCCTTGACCTCGATTTCGCATAGAGGCAAGTAAGATAACTCTGTTGGTAGCAAGGGTGTGACAACTGCATTAAGTCAAGGAACATGCATGAGAGGTTCTAACAAATGGGGGTTGAGATGAGTGTGCCCCTTGGAAACCTATGATATCACTCGGCTTGGAAGGGAACACATGAGAAAACATACATCACAACATGGAAGGCACATTAGCAAGAAATCCAAAGTGATGGTTAAACCAACATCACATTTCAAAAAGATTCATACATACTTATACAAAATAGCCTATACATGCATGTGTAGGAAGACCAATACATATATCATTTAGAGTAAACCAGATAGCATAGAATACAATACAACATATGCATGAAACGTGATGGCTCTTGTTATATTAATAAGTGTATGTTCCAGTCATACAATACATCCATGTCCAACCACTAGTTCCAATAGTGGAACATTACAACCACAACCGCCTACTCCAAACAGATGTACTAGCTCTGTGCAATGGAGAAGCCAAGGCTTATTACAATACTATCCAAGCTCTCTCCAAGCTATTCTTATCAGAAGCTTGGCTGACCAAAAGCACTTACAATGAGTTATGAGGGATTATTTATAGCAAAGGGTGGGGTGACCCTTAACATTTCCCTTGTGACAGCTCATATACCCTCATGACCCTTCATCTACTCTATGAATGTTAAATCCAACTATCGACACTTGACAAGACATTATATTACGATGCACATGTACCCATGTGAGACAAAATGGCTTGAGCAGGCAATGTAAGACATCACTGACACTTGGTCCATTATGGTGAGACCAACTCTTTGACATGCTTCAGATGGTGAAGGTGATGAGTTGATGCCAAGCTTGGTCATCCATGATGGTGTGCATGCACTCCATGGTGACATCTTGTTGAAGTGAACTCTTGCCTCCATTGCATCCAAGTGCATTGGTATGGCTCTTCCACCCAACTCGTTTGCTAACATGCACATGGTCTTCTTGGGTGCGGTTGAACCAGAAACACACATAGTCTTCGTGCTAGTCTTCTAGTGTGTGCTAATGGTCATGCACATCAATTTCAACTACATGCTTAGCTCTATTTAGACTTACTTCTTGTCTTCGCCTTGGTTAGTGTGTTGAATGGGTGGGATTGCATAAGTGTGCACAATGACATGCATGATGCTTCATTCCCTTGCAAGTGATCAACAACACTGCTCATCTTGTATGCTCCATGCTAGCTGCTGGAATGGATCTATAACTTGGATAGGCACAGTTTCATCCGTGAGTGCATGTTGCGCCCCCTGTTGTTCATGTTCTTGTTGCAACTCATTCTCTCATTAATGCAGCTCCTGCTCTTCCTTGAGTTGTTTCTTGAGCGCATGCAATTCCTTATCTATTCCATTCTCTACCTTCGTGTGATCTTCATTTCGCGTTGTTACCTCATAGCCTGAGTCTCCAAAGTTGCTTTCACCACAAGTGGATCTTCTTGAGCTTGCAACTTTGCTCCACCTCTGTGTTGTCAACAACCTTCCTCTTGTGTTCATTTCATCTGGTATGCTGCCTTCAGCTATTGTTGATGGTGTTGCTTACTGTCATGCTGCTGTCGTCACAACTTGATGTCCTTGCCTATGAGCGTCTTGATGTCTTAGTGAGTAGGCAAGATCATAGACACTTGATCGACTGCATCCCCAAGTATGCTCTGAACGGTGTCTTCGACTCTGATCTCCTAGAAACCATTATACCTGTGTTGCTGAGAGGAAGATGAACACCTACGATACTTGGAGACATGGAAACACTCATGGCAAGCAATCTGTCAGTTGAAAACCAAAATGAACTTGAGAACTGACTTGAAACACACCTGTGTGACTAATTATTAAGGTCACACAATTTCAGCCAGGAGGTCGGGAGGCTGAGTGCTAAAACTTCCAAAGGCACAGTCTAGGCTGCTAGGAAGCTGACTGACTGATAGAATTGTGCAATGCACAATCCAATCTAGATGCTGACTACTAAAGTTATGTAATGTGCAATCTCAGCTGGCAATGGTTGCAGGCTCAGTGACTAAATTGCGCATTTTTTTGGGCTAGCAGTCACTGTCCCTCAAAATTGTGCAATGCAAGATTAGAGGATAGTCATTAGGCAGAAATATGCATTTCTTGAGAGGAAGACAGAGCCTTCCTTCTCAGGGTTGTGCAATTCTATCTTGGTGAGGCGAAGTCCATGCCAAGGCTACCCAACTTGCCAATAGGAAACTGAAAGCGAATGTAAATGTGAATGCATGGTGATACTGAGTGTAAGCATAAGTGAATGATCGTGCATGCAAACAGTGAATGACAGATTCAGAAAACCGAATAACATGAATGTGGGTGAGGTGAGTCACCAAATCAGCCACTGTTCGTGAAAAACAGTTTCATGCATGCGACAATAATGAGATGTTAACGAAACTAAAATGGTGCTAGTACAAGCTAGTATGTATCAAAACGATAGCAAACACTCACTAAAATCAAGCAGACATCATTCACATGAAGCGAAACACAAAAAACGCTAGAAATGCAACACAAGACATGGAAGGTGGGCTTACCCCAAAACAACTGAGCTGAATGTGCTGGCAACTCCTATGTGCCATGTGGGATGTCAGAGGTGCATGTTTGATGTGAAGAATGAGCTCTATAGTATTTGTTTCATGAGTTTGATAAAATCAAAGATGTGATGCACATGCCACAAATATAGGAAGAGAGACATTTAGTGGGAGGTTTCCGAGATGATCCTTGCATGCAACCTCCATATGCTAAAAGTAGATCCCTGAATCAAGGGATTCCCTTGCATGCCACCTTGGGAGAAGTATCTCATTCATGCAAATCGGTTTTGCTTAGTCCTGGAGAGAACTTATCAACTCAACTGCACATGCAAGAGGCTACTCAAGTGCTAGGAGAAAATTCACATTTCTGAAAAGGAGTTGGGCTGGATGCCCAAGAGATTGGCACAATTTCTGGGCAGAGTTGTTGACTGCTACCCAGGATTGCACAATTCCTGGGCTGTGCAACCCTACTGGGAGGAATTACACAATTTTCTGGATGAAGCCTGACTAGAAGAACTGCGCAATTCTAGAGCCCAGTAGGCTGCCATACAGAATTGCACAATTTCAGGAGGGAAGGTTGGTTGCCCTCCAGAATTGTGCAATTTCTTGTGGAAGTTTCTCAGCCTGCAGCTGGACCAAGTCCAGATTAACAATCGATGAGGGGAATGCATCAAGCTTTGATCAACAGGTTGTCTTTGTTCAAGAAAAAATATGAAGCTTGTGTACTTGACAAAGCAAGACAAGGTGTTGTGAAAAATTGGTAGGGAGGCTCCAAAACGAAGCTAAGGAAAAATTTTGGAGGGTGGTTGTAGCCACTACAATAGGATGAGACATTTTGCTGGGATGAAGACTGCCAGAAAATCTTGAATGTCTTAAAAGAAAATATGGTCACTGCGCCCATTTTAGTGTTCCCTAACTGGAAGAAGGAGTTCCATGTACATGTAGATGTTTCCTGCATAGCACTAGGTTATGTGCTAACCCAACTAGGTGAAGGTGATATCGATCATCCCATAACATTTGCAAGTAGAAAATTATCAAAGGAAGAAAAGAATTATTCTACTGTAGAGTGCGAAGAACTAGCAATGGTGTATGTGTTGTAGAAATTCAAGCACTATTTGTTGGGTCTGCACTTGAATATGTAAACAGACCATTCTGCTTTGAAGTACTTAGTCAACAAGCATGTGTTGGGGGGAGGAATATTTCGATGGTTGCTACTCTTTCAGGAATATGATTTTAAAGTAATTGTGAAGCCAAGACGATTGAATGCTGGATGATATCACCTATCACAGATTTAGAATGGTGACAAACCTACAAATATGGAGGAAGGATTACCTAATGCACAAATCTTTTCTATGCACGTTGTTGATGACCATTTCGTAGAAATCATCCAATTTTTGTCTATAGGCACAACCCTTGAAGGGTATTCCAAGCAGCAGAAGAAAGAGTTATTGGTCTAGGCCGCAAATTTCTTTATTACTGCAGGACATTTATATAAAATGGGATCAGATGAGAAATTGTGTAGGCATGTCCAGGAGTATGAAAAACAAATTATCCTCACTGAAGCGCGTGGAGGAGTTACAGGAGGACATTATGAGGGAAGAACAATTGCACAGAAGATACTAAGTGCAGGACTATGGTGGCTGATTGTGCATTGGGGTTCCAAGGTTTATTAGAGGGCATATGATGTTTGTCAGAGAATGGGGAGACCATCACGAAGAGATGAACTACCTCTAAATTCGCAAGTGTCATTGAAAGTGTTTGATAAATGGGCAATAGATTTTATAGGACCAATTTGGCCACTGGGAAGGAAGATAGGAGTCAAGTACATCATTACAACAACTAAATATTTAACAAGGTGGGCTGAGGCACAACCTGAGAAGGATTTTAGTGCAGCAACAGCTGCAAATTTCATCTTCGAATATATTTTGTCTCAGTTTGGCTGTCCAAAGATCTTGATGAGTGATAGAGGTTTGAAATTATTAAATGAAACAATTTTTGTTTTACTCGAAAAATTGCAGATGTATCACCAGAAGAGTACATCGTATCATCCTTAAGTGAATGACACTATCAAAGCATTTAATAAAATTTTGAAGAATGCCTTAACAAAGATTTGCAATGCGAAGCAAAATGACTGGGATGTGTGCATACCTGTTATTCTATGGGCCTATAGAACTACTTGCAAAAAGTTCATGGGACAAACACCATTCAGATTGGTTTATGGTTAAGAAGCGGTAATTCCGATGGAATACATAATGCCCATTTTGTGGATTTTTGTGGTTATAGACATGGTCGATCGAGATACTATAGAATAATGCCTCGTGCATCTCATTGAGTTGTAGGAAGATCACTTTTTTGGCAGGTTCTCATCAATAGGTGCAAAAGGATCGCGAAAAGGCTTGGCATGATCTCCATATCAGACAGTGCACCTTCAAGAACAAATATTTGGTATTTTTGTATGACAGTAAGTTCACAAAGTTCCTAGGAAAGTTCCAAATGCATTGGCTGGGGCCATATGTTATTAAGGAGATTATGGATGGAAGCACAGTGCAGCTCGCAAATTTGAATGCGGAATTATTTCTGGGAAAAGTCAATGGAAGTCACTTAAAATTGTACAGGGGTGATCCCACCCATATGCAATGACTATATTATTGTAGGATAGTCTTAGTATTCCAAGCAGTTGCAAGGGAATGCAAGACTATAAACTACACTGCCAATTGAAGGGGTTGTGCAACAAATCAAGGCAAGGCGCAGAGGAAAGATGCAACAAGGTGATGTGCTATGATGGTGGGTTCCACGCAGTTTAACCAACAAGTAACCATTGGAAGCACTTTACCTAATTGGATGGATCTTTTTCCATTAAAAGGAGTGGGGGGGAGAGTTTCAGATGTAGATCTTTGGAAATCTGCTGCCAAAACTGCATTAATAATAGGGAATTGGAGGGAACAGATATATTTTAATTCGGATTGAGCAATAAATATGACATCCCTCTCAACATTTGAACACTTTTCTTTCTAAGAATTTGCCTTAAGCTGTTGCATTTGTGTCTAGAACAGTGTTGTATGTCTGATAAGGATTGGGAGAGAATTCTTTCACAGCTGGAATTCACAACTTTATCTGATTGGCACCGCAAGATAATCCTTGAGAGAATGACTGAAACGCAACCTGAGATAGAGGCAGCCCAACTTGTACCTACAGGGTTTCCCACTACCACACCTAGGTCTCTAAGGCCTAAACCATGTGCTTCTATAGTGGGAGAGAAGAAGTAGAAGAAACCTCAGCAAGCACCAGTGCAACAATCGCTGTCGAAAAATCCCCCTAAAATCCAGTAGAAGGGAAAGATGGATAAGTCCAAGAAACCAACAGAGCCGTTGGACCTAGATGAGGAAGAACTGCGTCGAGGAGTAGAGGAGATTGACTAGAGGAGGTTGAGCTAATAACTCTGTTGTTGCCATATATACCACCTAGAAAATCCACGACGAAAGTGCCCAAAGACCTAGATTCTATGAATTTTCTAGTCTCCACAACTTTGTTGTTGTTTGAGGACCCATTGCTGGCTCGAATACCAAAATTGAAAATGAAAGATTGGGACCTCTGAGACCATGAGAGGTTTCCACAGTTGAAGCTGAGTAAGTGCCCCTAGAAGTTTTGCTATGAAGATTTGGATGTCACGTGATTTGAACTGATGAACTAGGTGGTTGGAGTTGGGGGCGCAGCGCTCCTAAATATGTTGTGGGTGCCGCACTTCAATCACACCACTATTAATGAAGTTTGTGTGCACCAATCATTGACACTAGTGCACGATGGGTGCCTCTAGTTGGGAGGGCCCATCTCAATCACCGACATGCTTATCCATCTTATAACATTGCTGCCATCCTAAGGAGTGAACCCTACAGAGGATTTCGTAGGAAAGTCGCACGAAAAGTAGTTGGCAGACCAAATTAGGAGTTATTTTTGGCTAGTTAAGAAGTTGCATGGATATTCCATTCAGTCCATATCAGATGGTGTGGTGTAGTTTGCTGCACAGATCATGGTCGATAAGATCACGAGGAAGTGTTGCACCAATGAAATGTCGACGCCAATCATTTCTTTGGCTGCGCAGTGCACCAAAGGAGTCCAATATAACTGGGCTCAATATTTATGTCATGAATTTCTGGAGGACTGCAGAGAGGCCTAGGATGACAGCAAGTCGTTCCACTATGTGTGGTTTTTATTGTTGATTGTGTTGGTTGCCTGAAGGACACCTGAAGAGAGTCAATTCCCTCAATAGGACTTAGACCTACCTAAGGACACGAAGTTTGGTTCACTATGGGCTACTAAAGACCCCGTACAAGTGATGGAGACGAAAATATTTTGGGTCTTGTTCGAGTCAGAGCTACAAATGGTGATTAACCAGCGGCCAAGGTTATCACCAAGTTTGCATGAGAAATATGCTAATATCGTAGAATTCAAGGCATATTTCCACAATCTACAGATTCACTCGAATAAAGATGCTAAGGGAATATGGTACAAGTTACCATATTTAGTCACGGAAATGATATTTTAGGGGTTGTCAATAAGTGGCCAAGTGAGTTGCTGATCCCCTCTAATGTCGGCGTAGGATTGCATAAGGTTGTTGAAGGTGAGGTAGCATAGACCATAGTGACAACAACAATAAAAAAGAAGAATGAAGCATAGAAGGCTTCTGCTAGAGAGAAGGTTGTAGCAAGAAAAAAGGCCACACAAAAGAAAGAAGCTACTACAAAAGAGGAAGAAGCTGCTAAGAAAGAAGCGGCTGCTAAAGAAAAAGAAACAACAAAGGAAAATACTACGTCTTAGGCCACCATTGACCTCGGTGAGATAGACACTGAGTGCATGGACGTAGAGGAAGAGATAGATGGATAAGAGGAATGGGGAGCATGCTTTGAGTCCCTCTTCATCGTCAAGAAGAGGTAGAAAAGGAGTTAGAACACTGATCTTTGGGTGCAGAAACTTGGTTCCAACACCCCCCCCGTACTGCTTCAGGTGAGACTTCGGTCCATGCTCCGCGGATTGATGTCGAAAGGGCCAATAGTGTAGGGATTTGTTTGGCAAAACTTACTATGAACCTAGCTTAGGACCCACTAATCCAACAAATGGTTCCATTGTCGGGACCAGGATTTGCATAAAGAGATGTGTGATGTCACATCACTGGAATCCAACAAAGAAATAAATTAAGAAGTGGTTGGATAGAACGATCCATGAATTTGTGGCACAAGAAAACAAAATTCCATGCCCGATGAGAGAACAATGGTTGGACAGATACCTATACAAAGAGATACACGAAATATTCTTCTGCACCTTCCCAATTGAAATAGACAAGTGGATCTCTAAATTAGCAGATGGCAAAGTAAGGTGGAGACTTGATGGTCCAATAGTGTGGACCACAAAGCTAGTGCGGAGATTGGAAGCCTCTGAAGATAATATTTCATGCGCGATCGATCATTGGCTTGATTGAGTCATAAGAGGATTTGTGACATAATTCGTGGTCGATAACTCAGTCAGCTACAACGAACCAGAGCAACGCTTATTCAAGGGACCGCGAGGTAAGTATTTAAGATCTTTGAATACTTGGATTAAGATGCTCTTGTGTGAAAAGTGGGTTACGCCATTACCTTGATGTTTGGAGCTACGTGAAGTGGAAATTACTTCAGGGATAAAGGTATAAAAGTTCCTAAATATAGCCCGTTGATTGAGCCTCCTTTGAGTGACGATGAGGGAGCAACATAGGCTTCACCATAGAGTGTTTTCCAGTTAATAAGTCCCAGGGTTTCTGATAATACCTCATCCATCCACACCACTCCACCTTCACCTCCACAACATGCACCTTCACCCACACCACCACCACCTCCAACACCATTCAATATGTTGAATACGATGAAGTTTCCCATTTTCAAGGGCTTGGGAAATGAGGACCTAGACCAGTTTTGGTTCCTTATGAAGGCTATGTGGACAACACAAAATATTACAGATGATCATATGAAGAAAGTGAAATTGGTTACTGCTATACAAGATCGTGCATTGACATGGCACATTAAGTACTACATTGATAATCCGGTGGCATTGTTAGCAGACACTCAAACTGTGTTGAACAAGGAATTCGAAAGGCCTAAGTTTGAAACACAATCGGTAGTGGGGTTCAAAAAAATTGCGATGAGGATTGGCGAAACACCCTGGGAGTTGGATCAAAGACTGCAGTGTGGAATCTGCGAAGCCAATATGAATCTCACAGACAGTCAGCACTAGGATTGGTTTATAGTCATGCTCCTACCTCACTTAAGAATAGTCTTGTCACAACAAAAGATAGGGACTCAAGCTAAAGCGCTGGAGATCACAATGAGATTACATGAGATGCCTATCCAAGACGTGATGTTGGGAGTTCAGCAGATTCATGCGAAGTTGTAGAACCTCTGCTTGGAGTTTTAGAGCTTGAAAAAGGAGAAAGTGGCTTGGTGAGAGGTGCGCGAAGAAGTTTGGTGCCCCAAGTGTAAGAATCAAGGGCATGATAAGGAACATTGCCCTGTTTTCATGAATTATATGGTAGGGGGAGGGCCTATGCCTCTAAGGCAGGAAGCTCAAGTAGGGCCAAGTATAGGGCCCACACTGTGGTGTGCTATCTGTCAAGTAGTAGGCAAACATGTAACAGACAATTGCCACTTACTACAAAAATTTGTGCAGAAACCACAACAGTTATTATGCAGTTTCTGTAAATTGGTAGGCCACGATGAGAGTAACTGTCGTAGATATGAAATGATGATGGAGAGGATCCCTGCATATCGAATGTAAATAGAAAATCGACCTCTGGATCAAGGCGGTGGGTGAGCGCGCGGGAGATATCAGGGTCATGGATGAGGCCGAGCAGGAGTAGGAATTGGTAGAGGTCAGGGACAAGTTATTTTCTATAATTGTGGAGTGCAAGGATACTACGTGCAGGAGTGCACGAGCTAGACACACCCGTCATGCCGATATTGTACTCAGTTTGACCACGTGATAGAGGAATTTCCTATATTGATAGCTAAGATGTAGGAGAAGAAGGCGCAACCTCAGTAACCTACCCATAATCTACAAACGATGATGGCAGAGCTCCGCGAAGAAGATTCCAATGTGAATATTGTGCTATGAAGTGGGATGATGATCGATGATGATAAAGGGAAACAACCTGAAGAAAGTGAGTGGGTTCACAAGGCTCCGGGAAAAGTAGGTTGGATTTGATCTGCAGTGCGTAAGGGAAACATTCATGAAAGCAAAGAAAAGGTTCGTTGAGGCCTCTACCTTAGGAAGTCAGGATAATTTATCTCAAGAAGTTGACCCCTCTATGCTTACCACCTTTTTGGAGACTTGTATGAAGTTGTTGTGCGATAGCAAGGCTATGAAAGGGTTACAAGAACTAATAAATAGGTGTGCTGGTAAGGAAACTTCTCCTGAAGGACACCGCATAGTCAGAAAGATAGGCAAACACAAAACAAGAATAGGGCGTGAGATGAGGCTCACTACGCAAATAGGAGAGTATGAAATGGATAAGGTTTTTCTGGATCTGGGGTTAGATGTGAATGTTTTACCTAAATAGGCATGCAAAAGAATGGGTAGAATTGCGCTGCAGTGGTCTCCAATTCAGCTAAGGATGGAAAATCAACATAAGATCATCCTGATGGGGAGATTGCATGGAGTAAAAGTAGATATAGAAGATGCGAGCACATTGGCCGATTTCGAAGTGATAGAGATGTTGATGACAACAATCCATACCCCGTGCTCCTTGGAATTGATTGGGCTATCGACATGAATGGGGTAATCAATCTGAAGAAGGCAACAATGTCATTTGAGAGGAAATTTCTCCATGTAGTAGTACCTTTGGACCCTACAGAAGGACTGCGCTACACTGAACCGGTCTATGATTATGAAGAAAGCGATGATGATTTGGACCAAATCTATAATATAAAAACATGAGATCTTTATTGGGTTAATCCGACAACTGATGGATGCATTGCATGGGACCGCGAAAGTTCATGTACATCAGATTCAGATGAGGATTTAGAACACTAGCAGAATAGGTTGTGTGAAGTATCTATGCTGCGCTATAATATGATGACTAAATTGTTGCGTTGTGTATCATCGGAGGTAAGAAGTTTTCCTTATTATGATGGTCTAACTGATGTAGATAAATTTTTGGATGAATTTGAAAGGGAGGTAAGAGAAGCATCTCTTTCAATCCTTAGATTTGGCATTGCGTGCTATGCCCACAAGGTGGTGGGTTATGCATAAGGATAGTTTCGATGAATGGCGTGAGCACAGAGGAATGATGAGATTGTAGTTTAGTCGCCCAAAAGTTTTATAACAAAGAAATATGTTGGAAGAAATGATCTGCGTGATCATTTAGAAAAATGGACTAAGGTCTATGGAACGGAGCCGCAACCAAAGTGGGTGCATATATTCTGTCACACTTTGGACATCATTCCTATGAATAGGTACTTGGAAACGAAGCTTCACCACGGCACAGAGGAGTGGGATATTCTAAGAGAAGGTTTTTTTATGGCATTTAGCTTTGAGGATGGCTTTGAATGCATTGATGAGGCATTGTAGGAGGTCAAGGCAGCGATATTCAAAATACCACAGGATCCTTTGGAATTGATTCAACCATATTTGAGCACCCAACTGTGCCATGCACTAGAATGCTATTATGTGACTACCGAAAAAGAAGATGAGGAGCCAAGGAACATTAATATCCCAAAGGAAGAAGGACATCATGAAGTTGAGGGACTGTAGATAGAGACTAAAAACTAGGCAAGTGAATATTGGCACAGAGGCGAAGCCAAAATTTGCGAAAATTCAGTACTACTGGGATGATGCCACAATAGATAAGGTTGTTGAGCTTATCAATGAATATCAGGACTTGTTTCCTACCAAATTTTAAGACCTAAAGGGTGTCATAGGAGACCTAGGTGTAATGAAGATTACCTTGAAGCCAGACGCGAAGCCAATTAAGCAAAGACCATATCACCTTAATCCCAAGTATAAGGAAAAGGTCCACTTAGAATTGGATAATATGCTGGAGGCAGGTATTCTTGGACTAGTGGAGTCTAATTGGGTGATCCCAATGGTAGTCTAGGAAAAGAAACAGAGGGGCGAGATACAAATTTTTATAGATCTCAGGAAGCTTAACGATGCTTGCGTTCATGATCATTTTCCAACACCATTCACAAATGAAGTACCAGATAATGTTGGAGGGAAGGAGGCCTATTCACTCATTGATGGGTTCTCTAGATACCATCAGATTAATATCGTGCCAGAAGACAAGAGCAAGATGAACTTTGCGACAGAAGGGGGATATTTTCAGTATACAGTAATGCCTTTTGGACTTAAGAATGCATTGATGATCTTCTCGCACATAATCATTGTGACGTTCAAAGAGCTCATTCAAAAATTTTTGGAGGCATATTTTGATGATTGGATAATGTTTGGACTGCTAAAGTGCCATGTAGCTAGTTTGCGCTTAATGTTGGAAACATGCGAAGGTATCAGATCATGCTAAACTTGAAAAAATGCTTATTTTGTGTCCCCTTCGAAATTTTGCTGGGTCATGTGGTGTGTAGACAAGGATTAATGATGGACCCTGCTAAGATCATGGTAATAGTTAATTTGGAGGCGGAAAGAAGTGTTAAATAGCTACGCGAAACACTGGGCCATACAGGATACTATCGAAAGTTCATCAAAATTTATGCTCAGATTACTGTGCCTATGGAAAAGCTACTGAAAAAGGACGCTACATTTTGTTGGGATGAAGAATGTTAGCGGAGTCTAGATGTATTGAAGGAGAAAATGGTCATCGCACCAATCCTACTCTTTCTGGATTTGAAGAAGGAATTTCATGTGCATGTGGATGCTTCATGTATTGCACTAGGAGCAATGCTGACACAGACCATTGAAGGAGAATTGGATCATCCTATAGTGTTTGCGAGCAGGAAGTTGTTTAAGACAGAGCGTGAAGGGTTGGTTATGGTGTATGTACACAAACCATTCTGCATTGAAATATCTAGTTAATAAGCCTATGTTGGGGAGAAATCATGCAGATGGTTTCTATTGTTTCAGGAGTATGATTCCGAGGTGATTGTAATTCCAGGAAGGTTGAATGTAGGACTAGTGTTATAGGACAAATTGACCTCCTAATCAACTCAGAGGTAAAATATAAGATGACTGAAGTAATGACCACAATTGCAGGCCCAGAATCCACACTAACGCCCTCTATACACTGACAACCTGCTTTATAGAGCTTGTTTACAAGCATAAAGGAGCGTTAGTCACCCTACTAACTCTTGTTGTTAGACCAGGGGGAGCGTTAGTGAACTTAAGTGATGTTCAGAAGGTTATGCCAACGAATCTGCTCATAAATATCTAGATATTAAATCCCTAAATTTGTGCTAGAAAAGAAGGGAAACTCCAAAAATTAAGATATTTGGAGAGATTCTATTTCGAGAATGAAGGAAAATGGGAAAAATATTGTACACAAGGCAGGTTCATGGTTTTTACCCAAATGAACTACAGGTGGAGCTTGGTAGCCCTAATTCAATTGCTATATAAGCAGCGAGAGGGCCATTGCAAAAGGGATCAGAGCATTTGGAAGGATAGCCTATAGAGCTATTGTGAACTGTCATATTCTTGAAGGAGCTAGTTAAAAGAAGGAGAGAGAGAGAGGAAGAAGGGGAAAGGAAGGCTGATACAACAGGTTATTGTAATCACTCTTCCATTTTGAATATAGGACTGTGGTTGTGTTCCCTACTCCAAAGTGTCGGTGATATTGTGCATTTATTTGTTCATTCTGATGCTTGTTGTGTTGAGTAGATAAGTTATTCATTTATACATGTTTTTTATGGATTCTTACATTAATTTTCATAAGTGTATGCTATGATTGGTTTTCTTTGTTCTTTTGTGTAGGAATCGTCTTGGATCCGGTTAGGAGGATTTCTTCTTACCGCATGGAAATCCCCAAGAAAATCTAGAAAGAACCAAAGGTAATCCTCTTTCCATATCCTGTCAATATATGTCTGATAGATGAACATGTGTATAACAGGTATCTTTTGCAGATAACCTTACAGTCTGTCGAAGGTCGTGGGATGACTTGCGAGGGTAGTTTTCATCTCGTGCATTTTACCCCATAGTAGAATTGGCGACTCCGCTGGGGACTATACATCTAGTTCCCATTTACCCAAACTCCTCTCAGATCTTCTCTTTCTTCTATGAGCTTCCCACTTCTTCAAATCCCTTTCTGATCCACCATCTATCTTTTTGCATCCTGCAAAGTTTCATTCTCCTTAGAAATTGATCCTAAAAGCCCTCTTTTTAAGCTATTTCCCTCACTAACCCAGGCTGTTAGTCCACACAAAGATTTATAAAATTCTTTGACTATGCACATGGAGCGTTAGTGGCCAAACTAAAGCTCTGTTTACACATAGACAGAGCATTAGTCTCCCATTTCCGTGTTTTTGAAGAGATTTGGTTAACTAAAAGGGGGGGAACTTGTCTTGGGGGCTAAAGAAAGATCTACAATAGTATCATGCTAACAAATTTGGTGTCTTAAAATTTATTTTTTAGGAAAAATTTTTAGTTTTTCTCTCATAAAAGTCATTTTGTTGAAAGAAAATATGATAAACTATATACCTCCTTCTGTCGAAATAGTTGTAGGCTGCTTTGTTTTGGTTTAATAGCTGTTAGGGAATATTGAGAAAAGAAACTTTCGGTTATGCAAAGTGTTGAATGGCTTTAGATGCACTGACGAATCCATGAATATGTGAAATGATACATGC
The DNA here is from genome assembly GCA_000404065.3 of Pinus taeda. Taxonomy (NCBI): domain Eukaryota; kingdom Viridiplantae; phylum Streptophyta; class Pinopsida; order Pinales; family Pinaceae; genus Pinus; species Pinus taeda. Next base: position 72,650 of record APFE030778411.1, on the reverse strand, counting down.
GTAGAATAACACTTGTTTGCATAAGAAATTGAATTATTTTTTTCAAAGCATTGTTCTGCATGGTTTATTGAGTCGAGAGTCTCACCATAATCATACCTCAACACCCCTACCGAAGATAAATAAGCAAGTACACTAAAATTTACATTAAAATCAATCAGTTACTCCTTTTTAGAGAAAACCAACATTAGCTAAATTAGGACCTTGGAATAAGCATGTGAGTCAACTGCCCAAGGTTGAAAATCAAAACTAGTGTCGTCAATGAGTGAAAAATCCTTCTGCACTCATATTACCAGGACCACTCCACTCACAATGGAGCGAAATACGAGACAACATCAAATTGTGATTGAAGGTAGACTGCCTTCTCTTACAACTCCTTTGGGTATTCTGTGTATCGGGGGTCCCTTCGGGGATTTCAGAATTGAGTCGGGGACTCAGGTATCCTGCCCATATAGCATGTTGTCTATGACTATGTCCCCCTTGGTAATGTCTATGATTTGAGGTATCTCTAGTGGCCAAACCTTCTAGGTACTTACACAAGGTGACTTGGATGGGCTGTCCTGGTACCTAAAATAGACGGACCTACTTTCTCTTCAGTTTTTGGGAGGGTGCTCGTCTTCACGAGAGTACTTGGCCCCTCAATCTGAGGTTCGGGCGAAGCTCAAAAGTAAACGTAACCATACATTTGGCCACCCTTCTCTGTTACTCATTGAGAAATTGGGTTTCATCTCCAGTAATCGGTGTTTATCAGGCGAGGTAATTTCCTCTGTTTGTTGATTGACATATTTAGTGTATTTTTTATTTTTAGGTACCTGAGTGCTATCATTTTTGAGACTTTAAAGAATATCGCATTAAAATCTATTTGATAAAACTTAGTAGTCATTGTGGCTACATATGGCCCTCATCGTCAATCCAAATGATTGTTAGGACTTCCTCCACCCATTGTAGAGGATCCGCTGAGTTCCACTGACTCGGATTCCTCATCTTTGAGGAATCAGTCTCCTAAATTGCACATAGGATCTATGTGGACAATCGACAATTCTGGTTTGCCAGAGGATTTCTTTATGGAAGGATTCCTTCCTTATTTTAACACTCCGCTTACAGATCTGTCAGATCCTATAGTTACTCTTGCAGTACCAATACTTTCTTCTTCAGTAGGTGGAACTTTCCCATCTATCCAGTCGGCACCTCTAGGGTCATGGAATTATAGAGACATTGTTGGTCCTCTACCACTTCCCTAGTCGACGGTCATCACAACGCCGGTAATGTGGAATCCCGTAGTCACGTTTGTCCCAGGTACTGCAACTCACATAACACCCTCTATAGGTGGAACCCAGCAGATGCCAGGTTCCACTCCTATGGTGCCACAAAGCATACCTTCAACTAGTGCCACATATAGTGCTCCATATAATACTCAATATGGCACTATGGGTGTGGTCCTAGTTTACCAAAACCAAGGTCAGCCGCCAATGTACAGTTACAACCCCCAGATTCAAACATCTGGGACGGTTCCCAATATGCACATGCCGGCAGAGAATGTCACAGTTCCCCTTCCATTCTCAAGCATGCATGGATAGTCACTGATTGACATGAGTGTTCCGTTTATCTATCAAAGCCATACAGTTAGTTCTATGTCGGTCAAGAATCCACAAGGGATTCCCACCCAAACCATGCGGGCACCCTACTAACAAGCTCAAATGAGTCAAGGGGGCACCACTTATACTGGGGGCAACTTCATACCCCAGTATCAAAATCCTCATGGCAATCCCATCTACAACACCGTACTGCAAAGAAACTGTTACACCACACAACCCATGTACACTATGGGGAACCAAACAATGGGAGGAGCACAGAGCTCCTCAGGTAATCCGTCATCAGCATGGTCTGAGTCGGGGGCACCCAACAATTTTTCTTTTTTGGTAACATTGGATATCCCCAACTTATACAAGTTGACAAATGACCCCATCTACCACAACTTACAATGGCCGCTGATCCCATATAAAATACTGACGGACATTCCTAAGTTTGATGGAAAACAAGGGAAGGATCCGGGCACTCATGTCACCACCTACCATCTTTGGTGTGCTTCTAAATCTATGGTGGATGACAGTGTCTGGTTACGTATTTTTCCCCACACCCTCACTAGCAATGCTGCAAAGTGGTATATTGAGTTACCACGCATTTCAGTGAATACCTTTGACGCTTTAGCAATGGAGTTCCTAAAGCACTTTCAGTTACCTATCCATTATGAGATAGGGATAGAGCTCCTTACTTCGTTTCGTTAGGATACCGCCACCCACATCTCTGATCATATCCATCAATGGAGATGAGGTGGAGGTTAGTCAAAGCTCCCATCCCTAATTTTCTCTTAACAGACTGGTTTTGTAAGTCGCTACTCCCACAAATCGCTAGAGATGTCGCTCTAGGTGGTGTGGTCATAGAGGACCAATCCATACATCATGCCCAGCACTTAGATTTTCTCTATTCACAGTCTGGCACTCTCTACGACATTATCCCCTATGCTCCCGGTAACCCCTATCCTCCCACCAAGCAACACCATGGAGTGCACGCTGACGGGATCGTCGGCGCAACCTCTGGGGTCGCTGTAAAACAACTCAGTGGTTCCATTGCTAAGCTAGCAGTGGACACCTCTACCAAAGCGACTACTCTTCCTGCCACTGCGGTTAATTCTATGTTGTCTACAGAGAAATCCAGTAGCAAGAACAAGAAGAATAAGAACAAGACTGCTCCTTCTAATGAGCAGTCATCTAAGCAACCCAACCCCAAACAAAAGGCCACTGCACCTACTGATACAGAATAGGATGAAGGCACCAACTATTCGTGCAAACTCTGTCTTGAAGAACACATAGCCTGGTGTTGTTTGCGTCTTCAAGAATGCACAGATTACCTTGCCAAGAAGGATTCTTGTAAGGCACCTCCTATCCTTAGAAATCCTTTTCCTAATCAACCGCAACAAAATCTTGTTGCCAACCAACCGCAACCCACGTCAGGGGGTAGCGACGATTCGCAACATCTTTCAACTGGTGAAGGAAGTTCTACCATTTACACATTTGAAATAGTAGAACTAACAACAAGAGCCAAATCTTATGAAGCTCTTGTCGCTCTGGCAGAAGAACCATCCGTAGGTCAAAACCCATCACCGCCCAATGATTTACAAATCAAAAGGCCTATTGAGGACATTGTAATCCGACCCCCCCAGGGGGCACTTCAATGCACAATGCACAACACATTTGGACATGCCACCCAACACTACAACATTGTAGAGGATTTGGCGCAAGCACCGTTGGCTATGTCGGCGCTTGAAATCTTACAAACATGCCCCAGCCAAAGGAAATCTTTGCTTTTGTCTATCAGGGGTATTGACCCTACAGATTCCATGCTTTCTATTTTCGACATGGATAAGTGTGAACCTCCCCCTTCCCACCAGCTTGCATTTCACGTGCATATCACCTCGAAAGGTAAAGGTATACACCGAACTGTCATTGACGAAGGTGCTTTGACCTGTGTCATGTTGGCTCACCTTGGGTTCCCCAACCCTCTCCCCGTCGTCGAACTCCCTTAAAGCTTTCGACAGCCACACCTTTGTCCCAAAAGGATACTTAGCTAGTTTTCCCATCAATTTGGTTGGGAAAATAGTAACGGTGTATGTAGAAGTCGTGGACAAGAGACTCGATTATAATCTGTTGCTGGGTCGCAACTGGACATATGCCATGATGCCCATCATATCCACTTTCTTTCGTATCATCCTATTTCCATTGGATGGAAAGGTCATTACAGTGGATCAGTTGTCTTTCTGCACCCCTGATTATTCACCATTACCAAAAGACTCCGTACCCCTAGTAGGAGGTGTAACTGACAGTTTTGTCAGTATAGGTACCAGTTTGTTGAAGGCTTCCTCCCTGATGGGTTGTTTTTCTCTTCCATCGTCGTAGGTTCCACAATAGGTCAACATGCTTTCATCAATTCCTCATGAACGAACTGATCCCTAGATCCTAACGGCACCTTCAGACCTTGACACATTCAGAGACCAGATGCCACTGTCATTAGCTAAATCGGCCTACCAAGGCATTCAATCCGCATCCACATCTCTGGTCATGTTGGCTATCGCCAACGGTACCACCCCCCTTCCCATAACTGCTCCTCCTTTAGATCCGTGTGATCGACTCCCATCAACAGATGAAGTCGTTCGAGAAATCATGAGTTTTCGAGAGCAACATTGGGAGGATTGGCATATTTGGGGTTTGACATCTAACTCGGACATGATGCCTCTTCAATTCCTATCCTCCGACAAAAACGAAATCATTCCCCCACCTTATACAAGCATTCAAACTCTTGTGGTGGATAAAAATATGGATGACACTTCCAGGTCATTACCCATAGATAGTTCAGTCATGATAGGCTCCATGGAAGACACCCAGATGAGAGCAGATTGCAGTCTTGAGGAAATTGCAAGCTCCACCTGCCTACATGAGGAATTCCATGAAGAATTTGTTTGGTCTCACGAGGAAATGCCCGACTTTAATCCGCTGTTTGTCACTCATGAGATCCAACTTTACAACGAGGTAAAACGAAATGGGTGGCCAACTCCTTCCCTTGAAATAGCCATTGAACCCATGCCCGGCCCCACAGCCGAAGAAGAACACCTAATATACCTCAAGCACCTGGATAAAACCTGTCGAAATGCCAATTTGGCACTCGTAGCTCACAAGGAGTGGGTACACACCCAATTTGCAAAAGTGGTTAGGTTTTCTTCTTTCCAAGAAGGCAATTTCATATCACTATATCATCCAAAAGATAATCTCTTGGAAGCATGCACGCTTCGACCCATATGGCTAGGTCCCTATGTCATAACGAAAGTCCTCCCCTCAGGGGCATATGAACTGCAGGACTGGGATGGAATCCCACTCATGGAGCCCACATATGCGCTCTATCTGAAAAGGTATTGTGCCTACTGTCATGCTAGGCATGTGCTTTGTAATTTTATGTATTCATAAGTTTTGCTTACTTTTTTTATGTGATTGGATTGTTTTGTTATTTAGTGGAGTACTTGTCTCATGCATTCGTCTCGTAATGCAGATGTCGTTGTTTCCCTTAGCATAAGTAGGATACGCGGATGGTTCCAATCACCACACATGGCACATTGCAACAGCTGCTTGGGTCATCTATACACCCGAGTCGAAACTATTTTGCTCCGGGGGAGTATTTCTTGGTACTGTCACCAAAAATATTGTCGAGTCCATGTCCGTCTTTTCGCTTCTCATGGAAGCGTCATCAAGGGGCATCTCCAATCTGGTGGTCAGGTTAGACTCCCAGCTAGTCATTATAAAATTGAAAAACCATTGTCACGTCCATAATCCAACCTTGTTACGTAACTATCTAAGGGTGCGACTCTTGGAACATCAATTTGAAATAATCACATATGAACATGTTCCTCGAGAATTAAATACAATTGTCGATTCATTAGCTAACTATGTATTAGATTGGCATTTGTCTCATTTGTTATAGCAGCATACATGAGAAGTAAAACATTTTCTAAAGTTAAAAATTTGTCACAAAAAACATTTTAAAACACATTTACACCACCAAAATACCAAAAATATCTGTATATATATAGATCGAAATCCATTTTTTTACATCAAAATATCCCAAAACTTGGATGATTTAAGTACAAAATGGCTCAAAGCTCAGCTACAAACACTCATATGGCTACGCCAGAACACCTGCTAAAATAAGCCTATTGCTCCAGAAAAGCTAAAACAGCTCTAGCTACCCTCCGAAGTGGAACCAAAAACCGCTCATGTACACCAACGATGTGTCGCTGCATATGAGCGGGTATCTCCCTCATAAGAAGGGGAGGGACACCCATAGTTAAACCCTCTAGGTTCCTCAGAACCTCACGGAGACTGTCGGCATCACCCCCTCCAGCATGTAGTTGACCACCTCGTCTCACATAGCGAGGTTCGACTACAGGTTGTACTAGCGCCACATCTGTGTTAAGCACAAAAGTTTCATGTCAGTTCTTATCTCATCATTAAAAAACATTACATATACATTCAAAAGTAAAAAAATACTTAAGTACTATCAAAATTATTCTCACCTTCAGGACCCCAATTGGTCCCAGGTAGTAGCATCAAATCTAGGTCACTGGTAAAGTCCATGCCTTCATAGGCATAGTCATCAACAATCACTATCTGGCTAAGAAGCCACTGAAAGAAGTCTTCGTCAAAGAAGTGCCGGAGTGTTCCTCCTCCTGTGTGAGGATCAAGTGATGACCAGCAACCCTACCTTGGCTCCCTCGGATCAAAGGGACCTAAGCTCACCCATGGGTGCATGACAGGTACCCTCTCAAGGATAAATGAGACTATGATAGTACCGTACCTGACACTGTGTTGGGTACAGGGCTTGCATGTTGTCAATTCTGCCTTTAACTCACGAAGCACTGCTTCACACTAGTTGAACATCTGGGGCTGGACACAGTCAATGGCAAGCAATAGTTGGGCCTTTGTCACTACGTGAGGACTTTTTGACCTTGCCAAACACATAATCAATCATAAAACTGCCCTCAAAAACGCCAGAACACCTGCTAAAATAAGCCTATTGCTCCAGAAAAGCTAAAACAGCTCTAGCTACCCTCCGAAGTGGAACCAAAAACCGCTCATGTACACCAACGATGTGTCGCTGCATATGAGCGGGTACCTCCCTCATAAGAAGGGGAGGGACACCCATAGTTAAACCCTCTAGGTTCCTCAGAACCTCACGGAGACTGTCGGCATCACCCCCTCCAGCATGTAGTTGACCACCTCGTCTCACATAGCGAGGTTCGACTACAGGTTGTACTAGTACCACATCTATGTTAAGCACAAAAGTTTCATGTCAGTTCTTATCTCATCATTAAAAAACATTACATATACATTCAAAAGTAAAAAAATACTTAAGTACTATCAAAATTATTCTCACCTTCAGGACCCAAGTTGGTCCCAGGTAGTAGCATCAAATCTAGGTCACTGGTAAAGTCCATGCCTTCATAGGCATAGTCATCAACAATCACTATCTGGCTAAGAAGCCACTGAAAGAAGTCTTCGTCAAAGAAGTGCCGGAGTGTTCCTCCTCCTGTGTGAGGATCAAGTGATGACCAGCAACCCTACCTTGGCTCCCTCGGATCAAAGGGACCTAAGCTCACCCATGGGTGCATGACATGTACCCTCTCAAGGATAAATGAGACTATGATAGTACCGTACCTGACACTGTGTTGGGTACAGGGCTTGCATGTTGTCAATTCTGCCTTTAACTCACGAAGCACTGCTTCACACCAGTTGAACATCTGGGGCTGGACACAGTCAATGGCAAGCAATAGTTGGGCCTTTGTCACTACGTGAGGACTTTTTGACCTTGCCAAACACATAATCAATCATAATCAATCAAATCCTCTCTATCAAGACTCTGTTGTTGACTAACCCACTCCTAGGGATACAGTAGATTTGTACCAGCTCTGAAGTAGATTGTGGATTTGACCTACCACCAGTGAGGTTTGTTGGTGCCCCATGGCACAACAGACCAGTCAAAAAGTAAATATCATCCCGGTTAATTGCCAGCTCTTGATATCCAATTCTTAACACTTGCTCATGTTCATCCCAGCACTGTATGATCCATCTCAGTAAATCTTCCTGTCCTTTCATCAACTCTAGCCTTGCATACTTCAATAAACCTCAGTGGTGCAATGAAAGTATGCAAGATATTTACGCGTCAACAATTCCTCATTATCATGGGCCCGTTCTCTCCATAGGTGAGTCATTTCAGCCTGAAACCTGCACAAAACGACCCTAAAAACAGTTAAAATGGGGCAAAATCACTTAAGGAATCCATGCATGAGGGTTTCAAATGTGCCCTATAGCCCTAACGCCCCTCCCAGTGCTACACAAGGAGGATTAACATCCTCCAGTGGCTCGTACAAATCGTTTAACGCTCTCTACTAGTCATCTGGAGGGTGTTAGGGCGCAAAAATGGCTCTAGGGCACCTCAAATCTACAAATTTCCACCCACAAAACTGTTAAAAAAGGTTTAATAAAGAATAGAGCAAGATTTTAGTTGTCACCTAGGACTGATGGCACGTCGAATGGTTGCTCGGATCTCCTGCAATGGTCCATGGAAAACCTGCTCCACTTTAGCTCCAACTAGCTCTCACAAACTTTAAAATAGTGAACATGATGCAAATGAAAGCTCAAAGCATCTCCTTATATAACTTTGAGAGACATGATTTTTTGAAAGTCATTAAAGAGAAAGTAGTCCATTCTACATTATTTTTTATCATGCATGAACCTAGATAATAGAAATTGCTGCCTCTTTATACTTTTTACTACTTTTGATGAAAGTACTTTCAGGAATGCAAAGCAGTAAAAGCTGCATGCAATTCTTATAGAGCACTGTTAGGGATATTTTATTGCCCTTTAAAAAATACAAACATCTCGAGTTTTCATCGTTAAGCTCATTAAAATCTATCTAACCATGGTAGAGCACTGTTAGGGATATTTTATTGCTCTTTAGAAAATACAAACATCCTCGAGTTTTCATCGTTAAGCTCATTAAAATCTATCTAACTATGGCAGAGCACTTTTGGAGATATTTTATTGCTCTTTAAAAAATACAAACATCTCCGAGTTTTTTGTAGTAGGACTCATTAAACATCCATACCACAATCTGTAAAGCACTTTTTTGGGATATTTTATCGCTCTTTAAACAATATAAACATCCTCGAGTTTTTCATCATTTGCACTCATTAAATATATGCAAACGATGCTCTGAGCACCTCTTTTTCGATCTTGTTCCAACTCATAAACTAAAAAATACCAACAGGGCATCCTTTTTAGGCATTTTTTTCTCACTCTTTAAACTGAAAAAATCCCGAGCTGTGTCTTGCTGCTAGTTAAACATGCTATAGATGACCCGAGCATTCTTTCAAGTACTTTTTCTTGCTCGTTAAAAAATGAAAAATCCCGAGATTTTGTTACTGAGCTCGTTAAAGTGTCACGACAAAACACGATTTTAGTCCATCGCCTCGTACTCATAACAAAATGAAGTCGACATCTACTGGAAAAAGGTTTCTCTTTATCTGGGTTCACTAGATTAAAATACGGAAAAGTAACTGATACGGGTATATTATTAACCTTTTGGCGCACCTGGTTAACAACTATGACAAAGGGACCACCATGGAGTCTCTCTTTACTATCTTTTCAGACTCTCTAAATATGAAGAGACCATCAAGTTGTCTAGTCTAGACTCTTTAAATACACAGATAAGACATAGAGTCGTTCTTTTCACGATACTTTTCAGACTCTTAAAAGATGAAAAAAGCGACGAGTTTGCCTGTCTGGACTCATTAAAACAATCAAATAGGGCAAAGAGTCATTCTTTTTGCGATCCTTTTCAGACTCTTTAAACATGAAAAGATCGATGATTTTACTCGTATGGACTCATTAAAAAACAAACGGAGAAAAGTGGACAATACAACTGTATCGTGTACTCGGAAGTGTGATTTGGCAGCATTTGTTCCCTTGAACATGGCACTCCCTTAGATAAACCGTCATTTTGATAGCCTCTCATTATGAACCCTACCAACCTATGAGTTTTTAGCCGATATAGCCTGATGTAATTGCATTTCCGAATCTTAAAACACTATGTAGTGCTCATGAGTCTAGTGATGTCTAGTTAAAATTGTTGTCGTGCCTTCTATTGTTCAAGGATTCCCATTTGTTTGCTCTATCAACCAATCCTACATATCCTTTCATCATGCCCTCCGTTGTTTAGACCCAAAAGCTCAAAATATTCTTCAAAAACCAAAATCATCCTTGTCCGGATTCATGTCAATTGATGTAGGATACGTCATTACCTGCCTTTCAATAGGTTTCTTCCTATCGACTTCAACACTCTATCTAGGAAGATAACCCAGAAACACATTTAGTGCCTTAGTACATGCAGACATTAGTGGTAGGTTACCTTGTGTTTAATCATGGGTTTTCATTATTGGCTCTTGGTTAAGTGATTCTACAAGTGTTCAACGACAAAAAATCTTTCACACTCATTAGTTTGCACTGTGCATCTTGGAGACCATCACCATTATCGGTGGCCTTCCTCGCATCTATTAACGGTCTCCATTATTGGCTGGTAATTAGATGATTTCATGCATGTTCAATGTCAAGTCATATTATCACATGTACTGATCTATGTTGTTCGGTGAAGCAAGAATCAAGACCTTGGGTAGAGGCTTGCATCATTCAACCTTGTTTCCTCTCCCAAGCTACGATATTGTTCTTTGGAGATAGCTATTTCACGATGATCTATTATGACACTAGATCCACCCTGTGCCATATTGGCGCCCAGCATTGTTATATCTCTGAGGAGAAAGTTACTCTAACATAGCTACTGAGCATGGGAATGCCCGACTCAAGACATGATTTTAGCAGTTTATATATATGTATCTTTGTTGTATCAGGTTTTCCCTGTTGCCCAAAACTTCTCTCTCTCTCTACAAAGATTTTGACAACAAACTACAGTGTTTTTTCATAAAGTATTTTGGCCATCGTCTCTACCTCTGATCTCATACTTTAGGGGGCATCTGTTATAGGACAAATTGACCTCCTAATCAACTCAGAGGTAAAAGACAAGATGACTGAAGCAATGACCACAATTGTAGGCCCAGAATCCACACTAATGCCCTCTATACACTGACGGTCTACTTTATAAAGCTTGTTTACAAGCATAAAGGAGCGTTAGTCACCCCGCTAACTCTTGTTGTTGGACCAGGGGGAGCGTTAGTGAATTTAAGTGATGTTCAAAAGGTTATGCCAACAAATCTGCTCATAAATATCTAGATATTAAATCCCTAAATTTGTGCTATAAAAGCAAGGAAACTCCAAAAATCAAGATATTTGGAGAAATTCTATTCTGAGAATGAAGGAAAATGGGAAAAAGCTTCTAAACAAGGCAAGTTCATGGTTTTTACCCAAATGAACTACAGTTGGAGCTTGGCAGCCCTAATTCGATTGCTATATAAGCAACGAGAGGGCCATTGCAAAAGGGATCAGAGCATTTGGAAGGATAGCCCATAGAGTTGTTGTAAACTGTCATATTCTTGAAGGAGATAGTTGAAAGGAGAAAGAGAGAGGAATAAGGGGTAAGGAAGGTTGATATGATGGGTTCTTGTAATCACTATTCCATTCTGAATATAGGACTACGGTTGTGTTCTCTACTCCAAAGTGTCGGTGATATTGTGCATTTATTTGTTCATTTTGATGCTTGTTGTGTTGAGTAGATAAGCTATACATTTATACATGTTTGTTATGAATTCTTACATTAATTGTTAGAAGTGTATGCTGTGATTGGTTTGATTTGTTCTTTTGTGTAGGAATCTTTTTGGAGCCAGTTATGAGGAGTTCTTCTTACCGCATGGAGATCCCCAAGCGAATCTAGAAAGAACCAAAGGTTATTCTCTTTCCATACCCTGTCAATATATGTCTGATAGATGAACATGTGTGTAACAGGTGGCTTTTGCAAATAACCTTACAGTCTGTCGAAGGTCTTGGGAAGACTTTCGAGGGTAGTTTTCATCCCGTGCATTTTACCCCATAGCAACCAGACCATCTGTCACGCATTGAAATAGGAAGGGAGCCTACCAATTTGGAGGAAGGGCTACCAGATGCGTATCTCTTTACAGTGCGCATCGCAGATAATCACTTTGCCGATATTATCCACCTTCTGACTACAGGGATGGCTCTAGAGGGTACACTAGTCAATAGAAGAAGGAATTGGTGGTACGTGCAACAGAATTTTCAGTTATTGCAGGCCATTTGTATAAAATGGGATCGGATGAACTACTTCAATGTTATCTGCCTGATTTTGAGCTAAATAGTATCCTCTCTGAAGCTCATGGAGGAGATGCAGGAGGGAATTATGCAAGAAGAGCAATAATGAAGAATATTTTACTCATAAGGCTGTGGTGGCTGACGCTGCATAAGGATTCTAAAGCATATTGTAGGGAATGCGATGCGTTTCAAAGAACGGACAGGCCATCGCGAAGGGATGAGCTGCCTCTGAATCCTCAGGTGTCGTTTTAGCCTTTTGAGAAATGGGAAGTTGATTTTGTAGGACCGATTCAGTCACCAGACAAGAACACAGGTGTGCGGTATATCATCACCGCGACCGAATAGTTGACCAGGTGGGCAGACGTACAACCTGTGAAAGACTGTATAGGGGCAACAACAACGAAATTTTTATTTGAATATGTGTTGACCAGGTTTATTTGCCATAATATTTTGATGAGTGATCATGGTACACATTTCCTTAATGAAATGATCAGCACACTGACATAAGAGTTCCAGGTTTATCATTAGAAGAGTATGCCACACAATCCTCAAGCCAATGGAATGGTTGAAGCTTTTAATAAGATATTGGAGAATTCATTGTCAATAGTTTGCAATGCACAGTAGAATGATTGGGATGTGCACGTACCACCAATGTTACGGGCATACAAAAATACCTGTAAGAAGCTTAATGGTCATAAACCTTTTAGGTTGGTCTATGGTGTAGAAGTTGTGATGTCTATGGACTATTGTGCCTAGTATACATATAGTGGCCTTCACAGGAATGGCGGACTGAGGAGCCTTAGAAGAAAGGCTCGCACAGCTAACAGAGCTCGAGTAAGATAGATTTTTGGCTCAATTCCATCAGTAGGTTCAGAAGGAACGCGAAAAAAACTTGGCACGATTGACACATCAAACTACGCACCTTCAAGGTAAATGATTTGGTTTTATTATATGACAGTAAGTTTGATAAGTTTCCAGGAAAATTTCAGATGCATTGGCTGGGACCATATGTTATGAAAGAGATTACTGATGGTGGAGTAGTTCATCTCATGAAGGTGAATGGAAGGGTAAATGGAAACCAATTGAAGCCATACATCGGGGATCCGAACTAATGACTACATGATGGTAGCACAATTTTTGTGCTCCAGGTGGCTGCAAGGAGGCATGGGACTATAAAATACACTACCTAGTTTGTAGAGCTAGGTGACAGTGTGTCTGCGCGAAATAAGATGATGTCACAGTACCAGAAGAAGCATAAAGGGTGTTTCACTATAGGGGGAAAGACCACGCAGCGCAGCCAGAAAGTAACTGTCACAATCACTGTTCATGATTTGACTGCTAGGAGATGGTTAAGAGGAGATGGGGGAAGCATTTAAGACTGAATTTAAGAGTGAAATATTTGGAAATTTGTCACCAATTCAAAATTTATGGAAAGACTTTGAGGGGAAGAGTCGAATTTTAATTCGAATTCGCCTATAAATTACATATGGCCGTCTAACGAAAAACACTTTGCATCCTTAGAATTTCAGTGTTCAAGTGTTGATTGTTTATGAATCCTCAGGTTTACACTGATTTGGTTGTTTCTTCTATATTTCATAAGTTACCCGAGGAAACCCAACGGTTTATTCTTAGCGGAATGTCTGGACGAGGAGAGACTGCTAGTACTAGGGGTGTTGTCGCCTCTAACGGAGCTGCTCCAGAGGTAATGAGTATGGAGGGTCCAGTTGCAGTGCCTAGAACACTGAGGTCACCTAAGCCAAAGCCTACGCCAGTGAGGGAAGTCCCAAAACATAATAAGGACAAAGAGAAGAAGCCCATACTAATGTGTGAGTCATCAAGGAAGCATGCCGCTACACAGGCCCAGAGGAAGAAAAACAGGGCACCAAAGAGAAGGGGAAAGTGGTGGATTCAGAGGCTAAAGAGGGCGCAGAGGATATAAACCCCAAAGGGGTGGATCCTATATCCAATTTACCGCATTACATTCCTCCATGCAAGGGAAAATTGAAGGTCCCTAAGGACCGAGATGCAGGACAATTCCTCCTCAATACACCCTTGTTAGTGGACAACCTTACTTTTGAAGGTGCGAGCTTAGTGTGGATCCCAGATTTGAAGCTAGACGACTGGGATTTTACGGACCACGAGCAGTTCCCCCACCTTGCTACATACATCTATATGAAGAGGGTCTTTTGCAAAGAATCTGGGGTCATTGTGTTGGAGCTTGTGGAATGGATTTGCGGAGTGAACGAGTCGGGGTTTTTGAACTTTTTATGGGTGCCCCACTACCATCACTCTAATATCAACTTGATTGTCATTAAGAAGTTGCTATGCTTGGTGCATGACGGCTTCTTATGGTTGAGGGCATCGATACATATCACCGATATGTTGATCCATTGGATCACATTGTTGCCACACTAAGGGTTGAATCTGGCCAAGGAGTTTGGCGAAAAGACGAGTGAGCGCAACCACATTGAAAAGATGAAGGACAAGTTCAAGCTTGTGAATAAGCCACGTGGGTACTCTATTACCTTGAAAATTGACCCCACAGTAAAGGTTGCCATGCAGATCCTTGCTGGCAAGGTTATGAAAAAATATCACACGGACGAGGTTCCACCACAAGTGGTTTCTTTGGCTGCACAGTGCGCGGAGGGCATCCAGTTCAACTAGGCATGCTACTTGTGTAGTTAGTTCCTCACAAACTGCCCAGAGGCGCAGGATGAGAGTAAAAAATTCCACTATTCGTGGTTTTTGCTCTCCATTGTGCTCGTTGCTTGGGATCTACCAGAGGATAGCCAATTTCCTCCAATGGAGAAACATTTGCCAGAAGCTGTTGTTGGAAATAATGTTGAGAGGGGGGGGG
>APFE030778411.1:38449-49012 GCA_000404065.3 Pinus taeda | reverse complement strand
AACTTTTCTCTGCATGAAAGTGCGTGAACTTTTCTCTTCATGAAAGGAACTTTTTTCTGCATGAAAGTGCATGAACTTTTCTCTGCGTGAAAGTCCATGAACCAGAAAATAACTTTGATGCACTATAATTTATCATCTGAGATGAGTGGGTTGCCATCAAGTACAACATATGTATCATAATGCCAACAACTGCAATGCTTGCATCTCTCTGGGCCACAAAATATGTTGCGTGGGTCACAGAGACCAAATTATTTTGGGTACTGATGGAGGCAAGCATTCGCATGGCCATAAACTAGAAGCCATGGTTGTCACCAACTATGTTTGAACATATTTTAGGGTATGTGGAGTTTAAACCTCATTTCCACCACGTATACATCCAGGTGCGAAAGGATCCGTAGAAAAAATGGTTCAACCTAGCCTACATTGCTACAGATGATGCCATTGAGGAGGTCATCAAGCGTTGGCTGACAAATTGGCATTCTCCATCGAATCTAGTTGTAGGGACTAGCAAGAACACGAAGTAGAAGAAAAAGGAAGTGGTCAAGTAGAAGATTCAGCAATTGGCTAAGAAACGGAGAAAAGGGGCCAAGGAGAAGGCCCGGATGAAAGCGGAGCATGCCGCAAAGCAGTAGGCCGAACAAGAAGAACACGGCTCTGAGCAGAGTAACAAGTCTCCTTCACCCCAAACGGAGGAGGAAGAGCAGTTACAGTAGGGCCAAGGTGGTCATAAGGTGTAGAGAACTCCCTTCCGAGTGAAGCAGTATAGGGAACAAGAACTGAAGGGTCACAGAAGAAATCAAAAGCCAACAAGCTATCGCTGGACCCTATTACTCTAACAAACAACGACCTGAACGAGATAGGCAATAAGGTACAGGATACTATAGTAGAACTGTTATAGCAGTTTGAGCAGCAGCAACAGCAGGCACTGAGCACCATCAAGAAGGATCTACGCATCCTGTAGATTCAAACGACTAGAATCCAGGTAGGTGTAGGGCAGACCAACGTTGCATCAACAAGTTTGGAACCGGGGACCACTCAGGTAGCAGAGATGGTTCGCTCATTGGACCTCCAGGAACTCATGCTACCAGATGGATCTTTGAGTGCGGAGGTCGTCAATGACAAGGCCGTAGTGAGTTCTTTGAAGAAAAATGGCCTCAACTTGCACATGTTGTAGAAAGGTGTGCTAGCAGAGTTCTGGGCATGGGAGAAGTATGCACTCAGCCTCATAAGTGAATATTGAGAAAACAACGAATGAATGTCCACTAAGAAGTCAAAGGCACTAGAGGCACAGAAGAAAATTCAGGGGCATAACGCCTAGCTTGCAGCAACGGTAGCAAAAGCCTACAGAACAGTACCTGAACTACATATACCGGAAGAAGCACCGTTGGAGGCAAATATCAGAAAGATGGTTGCGGGTGTGTGCGACGCCAAGATAGAAGTAGCTAGAGTTTAGTTTGAGTTGAATGTGAAGATAACTGAATTGGAGTTGAAGTCACAACGTTCAACTCCACCAGAGGTAGGGGAACAACATGAGGCCGCTGTAAAGGATGGAGTTGCGACGGTGGATGTCGTGATGGTAGACTACACTGCACTTTTTGAGAAGGCAATGGAGTTAGTCACGACTCTGTAGGAATATACCACCCTGCAAGCCTTGAATATAGAAGCTCACGAACTCTAGCAACAGTATGATGAAGTAAGGCTAATGACGCACACCGTTGCTATAACACAACAACTTGCCAAACTGCAGGAGGCGAAACAGGTGCTTACCCAACTAGAAGAAGCGTAGAAGAAAGAGGCAGTCCTCAAGGCCAAATTGGGGCCTTAGTTGAATGAGGCCTACATCGTCTCTACCAACATTCAGGAGAAATTAGCGAACTTGCAGAGTACGCAATAGAAAATGAAGGAGGACATTGCAGGACTAGCAACAGAGCAGCTAGTGGAGTAGATCAAGCAGGCAGCCACGCAGATCACAGCTAAAGTAGCAGTGACACAAGTAGAGCTAGGGAATCTTCGTAGTAAGATATTCGTGCCAGTTGAGTGACTCGACGGTGAGTCACGATCTTTGTGGTGGGGGGTTGTTGGGATGGGGTCCGCTAGAGTCAATTATGGGGAAATAGCCCAAGTTTTGATGTACAAAATGTAAAATCTCCGAAAATTTTGGTCACGGAGCACGTAGATAGTTAAAGTGTCATAAAGGGTTTTACCCTTCTTTTATGTAAGTTGAGTTAGAATTTTTGGGATCTACACATGATCCACGGACCATGGGATTGTATAAATAGGTGTTTCTTGGGATGTCTAAGGTAGGTAATGAAGTTTGGTCTATGGGAGAGGTCTAAAGAGTTAGCGAAGAAGAGTAGGAAGAAAGGCTCTATAGCTATGTGCACAAAGGCCTAGGGTAGAGTCCACAGGTGAGTGTGCGGACCCCTGCAGCTAAGTGCGCAGGAAAGTCTTGAGTCTATAAGATTGAATTGATTATCAATCAAGATATTATTATAGAAATCCTTGTGCTTCACCTATTTACTTTTGTTATGAATGAATGCACTTTTATACTATGATGAATGATGGGTTTATGAAATAATATTGTATTGATGCATGAATTTACATGAATTTTGTTGTTATATGAATGCAATTTATGTTAACTTCTTATGTGAAGATTATATTGTTGTATGTTGAAGTCATCGAACACTTAAGCTGATCTGAGTAATCACTGGGTTATATATAATCTTTGATGTGCATAAGTAGTGGATTCGCTTATTCAATGTCTGCAAAAGACGGTCGTAGACCTTCGTGGAGGTCTACAGGCTGATTAAAGGATGTCACATCAATAAGCCTTAAAGGCTTATCGATCTGCATGAAGGAAGATTTAGGGCATAAAATGACATTACACTGATCTCTGTGTGTGACAACTTGGTTCCAACACACCCCCATACTGCTTTGGGTGAGACTTTGGTCTGCACTCTGCAGATTGATGCCGAAAGGGCTAGTAGTGTAGGGATTCTTTTGGTGAAACTAACTCTAAACCTGGGTCAGGACCCACTAAGCCAACAGGACAGGCGAGCCAGAAGAAAGTAAGCGATTCATCCCTAGAAGCAGAACTTACACTTGATCTCGGCACAGTGTAGTTGCCAGAGGGATCCCTACATGTCGACTTAGCCTAAGAAAGGGCACACCTATTACATATGAAGGACTTGAGTCTGAACCTATCCACACTTCCTATTCAAAATCTGCATGAGCTACATCAAGGGGTGTTTGAAGAGCTTTGAATCAGGTAACAACGTGCACTATGAATCATCAGCGAGGTAAAAACAAATAATCCACAAACATTTGAGGAAAAGGCACAGGCCCTCAAGTTAAAGGAGGAGGTCACGGTGCGAAGACAGCAGCTAGAAGCTACTATTGCATAGGCCTATTGTGAGCTCCACAAGCTCCATATTAAAGCAGAAGCAACTCATGTGGAGAAGATTCAAAAGCTAGCCGCTGCAGTAAGGGAATCACAGGCATAAATCTACAAGGTTAGGTTTGAGTTGTAGCTACAAATCTCGGAGCTACAACTTAAGTTTCATCCCACAACCCCTCCAGAAGGTAGAGATCATCGCGGAGCTACTATTAAAGAAGATATGACCACTTTGGAAGCAACAATCAAGGGTTGCACTCAATTATTTGAACAAGCCATGGAACTGTGGACCTCGCTACAAGAGGATCCAACTCTATAGAAGATTGAAGGGGACATCAGAGAGAAGAAGAGGCAATTCTATAAATCATTTCGACAATGCGAACCTTAGCACCCATGCAAAGGTTCACTAGGTTATAGGAAGGCAAGCTCATATAGAGTGAAATTGATGAGCTGCGTCACAAGGAAGCCATCATATCTTCAAGGATGGAGCCTTGGATGGATGATTCTAGTCAGTTGATGTTTTCAAAAAAGGGAAAGTTAAAGGCCATGCAGCAAATGCAGAGAACAATGGGCTTTGTAATCGAAGGCCCAACCACAGAGAAATGGGTTGAAAAAGTTTATTAGGCCATTATGCAGGGAATAGAAAACATGCAAGTTTTTTAGATTGAATTCAATGCGCTGCAGGTGAATATCGAGGTGCCACCAGCTGAGTGACTCGAGAACGAGTCATGACTTTATGTTGAGGGCCTATTGGGACAGTGTCCCCTAGGGTCAATTTTTTAATCATTTTTGTTAATTATGTAAAGTCTCCACATTTTTAGGAGAGGAGCAAGAAGGTCATAAGATTCAAAGGGGATTTAGGAAGGTCAAATACCCTTAGTTTGTTAGAAGTTCATATGTTTTGTGACCTGGCCATCATTCACAAACCATGGTATTGTAATGAAAGAAGCTATATAAAGGAGTCATAGCGAGTCAAAGGAAGTAATTTAATCATTGAATATCTATGTATGGGCAAGTGATCTTAGGAAGAAAAGTTTGTTTTATGTACTTAGCCGAAGGGGAAGGCTCATGCAGTTATGTGCGTGGAGATCTTGGTAAGTCCGCAACTGAGTGCGCAGGCCCCTGCAGTCGTGTGCATAGGGAATAAAGAGTCTGTAACAGAAGAATTGATCGTAATAAAGACTATTTTGGAGCCATATATGTGTATCTATGAATTTCTATTCATTTAAGTATTTTTTGTATTCACTCTATTTTCTGTAATTATCTTGAGAAACACTTAATTAATGCATGAGAATAATAGATCTTTAATTTACTTGATGATATAGATGTTTAAAGCAATTGGCACAGAGTTAGAATTTGTTATTTTTAAGTTATCTTAACTTCCACAATTAAAGGGTGTTGAGGGACAAAGTCCCCTAGGGTCTTGGGTCAATACCCTAGCAGAGCGGGGGTTATCTACAATAAAAAACAAGCATTCCACACAGCCATGATACTAATATAAGCAAACTATGTGAAGAGAAGTGCACCTAGGGGTCCTTTGTTCAGGTAGATCCAGCCAGGGTCCAAACCCTCTTGGAGTTCCTTTCGATCCTTCAACCTACAAAATAACCAACTCAAAGAAGCATAGCAGTATTTGACCAAGCATCATAAAGAAATCAATTTCATAGCATATTGAAAGGTAGTTAGTTATATAATTGAAACAACTATTCATATGCAAATCATAACATTAACATCATAACCATGAAGAAGATTAATCTCAGGAACAAGACAAGTGTTTCTTTATTGTAGATAGCTAAAGTAAAACAATGAATGATATCACCCAAATCTTCCTCTCACAGGCTCCAAGCAGAACCATCCTCCGGATTCATCCAATCCCAAGTCTTCAAAAGGCTCCTTCCATAATCACACAAGGATATCTTAACTAATGAAAATACATCCTAACTCAAGGAAACAAGGGTTTCCTATAATGGGGGAAGTGTTGGAAGCACAAGGATCTTCAGACTAGATCAGTGATAATCTCACCAGAGTGATTTTTCTCTCTATTCTCTCCTCCCTTAGGCCTTCCCATTAAAGCCTTTTTAGACTTCTCCCAAAGTATTCTTTTAGTTGGGAATTTGTTGGGAACAGTTGGGCCAAGAGCACTAATATGTAATCAACAAGTAAAACCCGTGATCTCTGCTCGAAATTAAGGATATTTAATTTTTTTAAGTGTTTAAGACATATACATGGGTTGGGCATATACAGACCCACATACACACACATTTAGCTCAGGGAAATGTCGTATATAGGTAGTAAAACACTATTTTTAAAGTATTTGGACCAGGTCTAGAAGGAGGGGTTTCGGTAGGCCATGAGTGCAGCATCACAAACATCAAGAGTGAGATTTGGAGCTATAATAGATGCCCCCTAATATATGAGGTAAGAATGGGTACATGATAGCTGAAATGTATTAAGTAAGTACATGGAAAGGAAACCTGTCAAAAACTGAGAAGGACTTCACCAGAGTTCAGCCTACCAAGCCACAAAAGAAGATCAGAA
The DNA here is from genome assembly GCA_000404065.3 of Pinus taeda. Taxonomy (NCBI): domain Eukaryota; kingdom Viridiplantae; phylum Streptophyta; class Pinopsida; order Pinales; family Pinaceae; genus Pinus; species Pinus taeda. The sequence continues at coordinate 43,080 of APFE030778411.1, read as the reverse complement.
AGAAACATTGTCTGAAGTGGGCATACGCATGCTCAAAGAAAGTAAAGCATGTCCGCATATCAAGTACAAGCGGATCCACTAAGTATATAAGTATAGAAGACTGGAAAATACATAATGGATCATCTGATCACGATCGAATAAGTACATGTTTGAATATCACATATAAGAATGTCAATGATGTTGAAGTATGAATCTGATCACTGATATCAAAGACTGATCCCAAAAGTACCAAATGAACATGATGGAGTAAGATGGTACTACACTGCAAACTTAGGTGCCAGCATATAGAATGTCACCATGAATGACTACAACATATAAAGTGCAGTGGTATCAACTAGAAGCAACAAGAGCAACTGTCAAGTGAACTAATGAATGTTGTTGCAATCCAAGGTCTTCACCGACCATCACGGTACATTTCTACACCATGGGAATAAATGATCTGAAGTCGACCATGTGAGAAATCGTTTGATTACCGGTCATTGATGTATACCATTAACAAACGTGAGACTACTCACCAATAATGATAATGAGCATCAAGGTACCCAGTACAATCTAACAAGTGTGAATAGATGAGCTGGAGTCGAACACCTATAAGAATCTATCAATCAGGAGACAATGATGGTTTCCCACTATCAATAGCAAAGGATCTGCCACTAATGACTGCAAACCCCAAGGTACTGCCAAATGGACTCTAGATATTTGCCCTAGAGCAATGAGTCGTAGTCGATAGTGAAAGATCTGCTAGAAGGAAGGCATTAAGGCATCCTTCATCAATCTAGCACGAGTGTAACCCATAGGCCAATAATGTGGAAGGAATCGGATGAAACAGATGTAGTAACCTAACCAAAGCACATTTATGGCATACACAAGATGTGGCTAGCACACGATAGAAACCCTCTAAACCAACCAATAATGAGAGCTGGTACAGAGGTGAGGTATCCACCAATAGGGTCAAATGGAAACCAAGGTACTGCACGAATCCCCATGTGTGACAGTGTACGTTGATGTCAAACACAAGGGAAACCACTGAGTCAAAGACCCATGACACTGATCGATGCTGAGCACAAGGTGACCTATCAATAATGAAAATAGGGCCAGGGTGTGGCTCTAGGCTTGTCCTCAGAGCAATATGTCATCGTCGATAAGGACAAGACCCGCCAGCAAAAATTCAATAGGGACCTTCTCAAACCGGCACGAGTAAAGGACCAATATAACTGATGTGATGATAGACAAGACACTGACAACTGGGGATGGCCAACTGAAAAATGAGTTAAGGGACACTGCAGAGAAGCCAACTCAGGGTAACTTCCCTTAAAAAAAAGCATGACCCAATGATGACTATGTGGCAGCATATGATGAATCTGTATAAGCTCGTTGTGTAGGAGGCACGAACAAACCCTCCATATGATTGGAAGAGATAACTAATCGGGGGAGAACTGACTGAATAACAAGTTTGAGGCGTACCTATGTCAAGCTAAATCCCGCCTAAATGGAGGAGACTTTGTTTTAAGTGCTTTGTTCAAGGGCAACACGACTGAATCTAGCTACCAACAATAAGTGGAAATATTGTCCCGTTCCCACTCTTTTTGAAATATATAATTTTTTTTTTGTCTTTTTATTTAAGCTGGAAAAGGAATAAACGAATGCTATAGTACAATGGAAAGAACGAGTGTTAGTTAAACAGATGATCTAGTTCCTGGATTGGAACAATCCTATGCTCAATGCAGGGAAGCGAAAACTGGTCAAAGACACTCAAAGGTATGTTCCTTCCACGGGTCGGAGTGTGTCAAGTTGCAGAAGTCAAGGAGATGCAAGTTTGATTTTGCAGACGTCACGGTCAAAAGTTAGCTTAAACATGAGTCCAAGTGAAGTTGGCTCAAGGACAAAAGGTGCAAATGCTCAAAATGCAATGTAGTAGTACAACTCAACATGAAGGAGCCTCTAGGGTATAAATCCAGAACGAAGCAAAGAAGCAAAGAGGAATGAGTCTTCATCGCATAAGTCATGGCGGGACTATAGAGGACTCCTGAGCCTACTCAAATCGAAGTAGCATGGGCAACAAATGTCAGTGAGGTGCTAACTACGATGCCCATGAAAAGGATGGCTCTACCATTGTGCCATGATTTAAAAATTGGTGAGTGAAGATAGTTTATGAACCATAACACAACGGGATCGACCCTATGTCAAGTGTATCAACAAATGGAGGCTAGTATGCATATTGCAATGAAAAAATGGCTTCCCTAACCTATATGCAAGTAAGAAAACGATACCTGCCATGACGGGTTAGCAATCATGGAACTGTCTCGAAACTATCGAAAAAGCGTCCAAAATGTCCTGAAAAGCAAACCATTTTTGACACTCCAAGATCCCAAGTTAAAAGTTACATGAGACAAAATAAAATCAAGTTTTGAAAAAAGTTGACATTTTCAAAGCTTATAAAATATTTTTTTGACTCACCATTATCACCATTTGAGTTGAGAGCACGAGTGAGGAAAAAGGAGCAAGCATTGCCATTTATCAAATTCAACCGTTCAAATCTTCCCAAAATCACCAGGTAACCCTTAAACTCATTTTGCATTCATTTATGATTGGTTTTAAAAATTTTAATTCAAGTTTCACCATTGAATTTATGTCAAAAAATTTGTCGCAGTGTATACGCGAGTTGGCTATGTGCAACCCGCGTATATGCAGGCCCTAGACGTGACTATGTAGGAAACGGACCCGCGTATATGCCATGAAAACTTCAAAACAAAAAACTAACAGTCCAAACTTGTTTTTTCTTTAGAATGCCAGTCACTTGGAGGGAAAGAGAGTATGCCTTAGTGGATGATGAGGATATGAACAATCCTAATGCCCTAGAAGCCTTAATAGGATGTGGTTTGCTAAAGTTCTTCAAAATGCCAAACATAAAAGCAAACACACGCTTGCTCGAAATTCTTATTCACTATAAGAGCATCGAGGATGACCCATTCATGATCGATCAAATGCCACTCAAGATAGAGATTGAGGATGTTTATTTCACCACTGGCCTTTCTCAAAGGGGAGAGGTAGTACATTCCACGGGAAGATCACGAGGTAGCCTCTGTATCGAGGACTATGTGCATATCTATTGCCCGATTCATCCAGAAAATATTGGAAATCAAAATCCAATCAAGCACGTGGAGAGTTTATCATTGAGGATCATCCTGTTCACTATAGCCAGAGTGAATGGATCAATTTCCTTACACCAGACTTCATGGCTTGCCATGAGATCGGCAGTAGACTATCTCACAACAGTATTTGATTGTGTACTCCTCTTCTCACCAACTTGAAGAGCCAGCTTACTTCTATCAAGAAGGGCCAGACCAATGTTGGGTTGTGTTATATTCTTTCCATGACTAGCCCACGTAGTTAACCAGGGGGGGTTAGAGGGGGGTGGAGCCCCCCTTCATTGCGTTGATTGTGTAGGGGGGGGGGGGGGGGGTTCAACAAGGGCGTTGAGGTGTCAACACCCTAAAAAAATTTGGTTTTAAGCCCTATGTTAAATGGGCAGACCCAACTATGGTTCTGTGCGTGATTTCGCACATTTTTGGACGGATGGTTTCCGTCCATGGTATCGATGCTCGGCAGTAATAATATGTATTATAACATGAAAGAACATAAAAAATCAAGCTGTATCCCGTTTTGGGATCCAGGGGAAAATCTCTATGTATATGTGTTTTCTGTGTTATGCTCTCGCATTGTTTATTTTATGTGTTTTAGAATTCGTATGCAGGTAATTTTTGTACGGGGTTAAAACCTACATTTGGCATTAGAGAAGTTTTGGATTCAAGGGGACGCCTTTGCTGCTGAGGGGTTTCGCTCGGGCCTGTGGTAGACCCTGTTTAATGGGAGATTTGCGAGATCGATTCTGGTGGTGAAAGAAGATGGCGAGTAGTGGAAAGATATAGATTGAGAAATTTAATGGTCTGAGTTTTGAGTTGTGGAAACTTAAGATGGAGGATCTATTGGTGGATAAATATTAGTGGATCATGGTAGATCCAGGTACTAAACCAACAGGAGTGTCTGATGAAGAATGGAAGAAGTTGGATTGGAAGGCAAAGAGCATAATACAATTGTGTGTCTCAGATTCAGTATTTCTGAATGTATCAGGGGAAGCTATGTCAAAGGCTTTATGGGACAAGTTAGGGACTTTGTACAAATCTAAGTCTCTAGTGAATAAATTGTTCCTGCGGAAAAAGTTGTATAACCTAAGGATGAAAGATGGAGACTCAATGACAGAGAATCTGAACGCATTTAATACTATTGTAAGTCAGTTAGCATCTATTGATATTAAAATTTCAGATGAAGATAAGTGCATCAGTTTGTTGTGTTCTCTACTAGATTCGTGTGATATTCTGGTTATTGCAATAGGTAGCAATGCATCTGCCTTGTAGTTTGATGAGATGGTCTCATCCTTGCTGATGGAGGAGATGAGTCGAAAAAATATGGAGAGGTACGAGGACGGTCCCAAAATAGAAACAAAAATAAGTCATCGAGTGGGAGATCTAAATCTAGAGGGAGATCTAAATCTCCAAGAAAACCTGTAAAGGTGGTGTGCTAGAAATGTGGAAAGGAAGGGAACTACAAAAGGGACTGTAAATCTAAAGCTC
>APFE030778411.1:0-34578 GCA_000404065.3 Pinus taeda | reverse complement strand
TGTATTCATGTATTTGAATATTTATGAATGCCTTAGTTATGTTATGATTGTTATTTTATATTTTATTTAATTATGTTTACTTATAATATTATTATTATACTTTATTTTTATTATTAATATATAATATAGAATATTGCTGTTATTAATTTTGATTATTTATTTATTATATTTTTTAATTTTATTTAATTTTAAGGAATGTGTAAAATGATTGATTAGCGCTTTTTTTGTTTTATTTATTAGGGGCTTCCATGTGTTACTTAGCTTAAGGCCATCATCTCTATTCATGTTTTTAGAGGTTTTTTCGATTTCTATAGCTTCCTTCACCCTTCTTTTTATGTAATGGTCTTCTTTGTGAATTAATTTTGCCTGTTCTATGCAGATATAGTGTGAGGACGAACATGCATGCTCAGCTAGACCTGATTTTTCTGATCTATTTTTTGAAATATCATTAGTATGTTCTCTTAACCTAATGCCGAATGATCTTCCTATTTCCCCTATATATATTTTACCACAAGAACAAGGAACTGAGTAAACACCTTTGAGATTTTTAGGGTCTATTGGGTCCTTGGCGGAGTTTAGCATGTTTTTGATGGTGTTAGGGGGTGTGAAGGCCACCATAATGTTATGATTGGTGAGAATTCTGGATATTTTGTCTGTGGTGCCTTTAATATAGGGTAAGGAGATTCTAGGGTTTTCTAGGGTTTTCCTTTTTTGGTTATTGGTTGTGGATTTTTTAATAATTTTATGGATAATGTTTTTCTCATAGCCATTGTTTATGAAAACTTTGTAGAGGTGGTTGAGCTCTTCTTCTAAATGTTCAGGGTCTGAGATTCTTGAAGCTCTGGTAGCTAGGGTTTTGATGACACCTACTTTTTGCTTCGGGTGGTGGTGGGAATCTGAGTGAAGGTATTTGTCCGTGTGAGTTTGCTTCCTGAAGACTTGGTGGTTTAGCTTGCCATTTTTCTTAGTGAGGAGGACATCTAGGAAGGGGAGCTGGTTGTCTTTTTCAATCTCAGTAGTGAATTTAATGTGTTCTGAGAGGCTATTTAAGTGGGATAAGAATTCATTCAGCTTTTCTAATCCATGTCTCCATTTGGCAAAAATATCATCTACAAATCTTTTCCATTCATCAGGGGTGAAGGGGAAAGATTTAAGGGCTTTTTGTTCGAAATGTTCCATGTATAAATTGGCAATTAGAGGGGATAAAGGAGATCCCATGGCGACTCCATGAGTTTGTTCATAGATTCTTCCTTTGAAACTGAAGTATGAGGATTTAAGGCAAATGGTTACTAGATCCACAGTTTCATGGTCTGTTATATTCTTCAAAACTTCTATGGCTTCATCTACTGGAATCTTGGTGTAGAGAGACACAACATCAAAGCTGACAAGGAGATCACTGTCGTTAATTTCAAGGTTTTTGATCCAATCAATGAAGGAGGTGGAATCTTTGATGTATGAGGGAGAGTTACCTGATAGAGGTCTAAGTTTGTTAGCAAGGAATTTTGCTAACCAGTAGGTGGGAGATCCTATGGTGTTCACTATGGGTCTGAGAGGAACTCCAGATTTATGGATTTTTGGAACACCATAAATTCTAGGGATGATGGTACTGCTGGGTACTAACCTGTTCTTAATAGTAGAGTCTAAAGAGGAGTTTTTTATCTTGTTACTAACTAGGCGGAGAATTTTGTTGCTGGGGTCCTTGTTGAGAATTTTGTAGCAACCACTGTTGTTGAGGTGATCTTCCATCTTCTTACCATAATCTGTCCTATCCATAATAACAGTGGCATTACCTTTGTCCGCTTTTAAAATTATGATGTCTTTGTTCTTTTTGATGTTTTTTAGGGCTATGGATTCTTCTCTAGAAATATTGCTGGGAGGTGGTCTGGCATTTCTAAGGATTCTGGCAACGTCTTGTCTTATTTCTTCAGCAACATTTAGTTCTGTGTTTTTTATGATGACCTCAATGTTACTTATGATGTCATTGACCGAAATTTTTGCAGGGGATATTGCAAAGTTGAGACCTTTCTCTAAAAGCGTTTTTAAGTTTTCATCTAGGTTTAGCTTGGAGAGGTTGATAACCGTTGAATTTTTTATGGATTTGGAGCTGATTGTTTCAACCTGCGCTGAGGAGGAGGTGCGATTTATGGCATTATGATTATCATTTTTATCACTATCCTGCGTGTTTGAATAATTACTGAAGGGAACAGCGCTGTTTTTATTCTGCGATTTAATGATTTTAACCTGGGTGGATGTATCGATTACCTGTTTGCTATTGCTGAAAGGATTCTTTTCTAACTGCGCGTCTTTATTTCCAATCTGCAAGTGGAAGCTCCCTCATCTATAATTGTCTGAAAAATATTAGCTTTCCAATAAGAAGACTTTATCTGGAAAGCCATATGATGAGGAAGTCTCTTTTTGACATTATGCATATCAAAAGTGAGAGGTAAAGAATTACTTGAATCCACTGCCCCCATTGCCGAAAGCAAGGCACTTCTTTGAGTAGGACATGAATGGAGCACCTCTAAAGTAGACATAACACATGGACTCTGAGCCAGATCCTCAACAATGGAGTAATTCTGGGCTGCCCTAACATTAGCGTTGATAGTCGTGCATTTAGCGGAACCTTTCGATATCCAAGGTATAGTCTCGACCGAGGATTGCTCAATATGAAGTGGGTTCGTAGTTTCAGGAACTGATTTATCCTTGGATATTTCACCTTCACCATAATCACGTGACCAAGTGGCCATGTTAACGTTGGAACCCATCATGAAAACATTTGACGATTTATCCCCTTCCTGGTTGCCCCCTGCAGAGGTACCAGGATTTGAATTCGCACCAGTAAGCATCTATTGCCCTTGGGGAAAAGAGTTGGTTAACATAGCTTGAGAGCTAGAATTCCCTTGCTGCCCTAACAAGCGTTGAGCATCTTGAATTTTTGGGCAGAGATGAGTTAAATGGTCTCCACTGCATAGCTTGCATGGAGACTTGACTTTCTTTCTAGACTCATTTCCACTACCACCAACATTATTGCCAGGTTTATTTGCATTAGTCTTCCCATCTTGACTCTTTTCTTACCTCCTCTTTTCTTTTTCCCATTGGAATTTTGATTTCCTTTGAGGTTGGAAGATTGGACAGCATTAACAGAAGAGGGTTGAGAAGATGAAGGGTTAGACGATGAGACCTGATTGTTAGGAGTAGTTTGTAAAGACAACTGTTGCAATTGGCTCAACAAGTTCACCGCATTAGTGTCTACGGATCCAACGATACCATATGCATGGGGCCCTAGCTTCGACTTGGCTATATCAACCTTAGTCCTAGGAGCATCAGGCAAGATTTTTTGTAGAATCCCAGACTGAGAGTAAATCAGTTCTAACTGCTAGGCCCTAAAAATAGCTTGCTCCTCAAAATAGACTTCGGACAAAGAGACATCCCTAGAGAGCTCAGGTTGTAAAGATTTCAAAAACCATTCGAGACATTATTTAGGAGGAATTTCGGCTTTAATGAGCCTCTTTCTCCGTCTCCATTCCTAAATATGATAAGAAATGTGAGTCATCGCATCCTGACGAAAATTGGCCAGAAGTTCAGTTTTGTTATCATAATAGATGGGAAACTGGAAATGATTTAGGAAAATGTTAGACAAATTGGCGAAAGATGTAAAGTTGCCCCCTAGCAACTCTATATACCACTTGGCTGCAATGCCAATTAAGGTGCGTTGAAAAAGTCTCAACCTAACCGAATCATCGATGAGGGAGTTTGATGAGCACCACAAATGGAATGTGATTACATGGTAGCCTGGGTCTTCACCACCCTTCCCCTCGAACTATGGAATGTCCGAAGGGAGTTTGGTTGGGACCGAAGGCCAGGCCGGATTGTATTTGATTGGATCATTTGTTAATTTTGTGAGATCTGGTAAATTCAACGTTGCCAGAAAAGGAAGCCTAGGAGGACCTTGAGGATTCCACCCAGACTGGGTGGGGTTCCCAAAGTTCTGAAAAGATTGGCCTGGATTTTGAAAGGCACCAGGCTGCCCGAAGTAACCAGCAGAACCAGCTGAACCAAAAGGCAAACCTTGTGAACTAGCAAAACTCGAAGTTTGACCAACTCCGGCCAAAAAACCTCCATAACCAACGAAGCTCCCTCCTAAAGGATTATAAGGAGTTGATAAACCCTGATAAGGATTCCAATCAGAAGCTAAGGGAGGAATACTTCAAAAAGAACTAACTGTGGAGTACGGCCTATTCCCTTTTTGGCCAAAAAATGGATTCCCAGTTCCTATGCCACTGACCGCAGGGTTAGTCCAACCTTGAAAGGGATTATTGCCTTGTCCTATAGAAGAAAAAGGCATAGATCCTATCGTCGGGGTGGAATGTGGTATTTGACCACTTCCAAAAGGAAAACCCTAAAATGAAGCTGACCCACCCATCATGGATGTGGAGGCATTAAATTGAACTGGCGGAATACCTTGTGAATGGATGCCAAATGGGAAAAATCTAGAACCAGATGCATTGGCTTGGGAATTTCCCTCATAGAAGGAATGTAGATAGACCCAACTAAGGATGTGCTAGCAAAAGATCCAAATAAAGATGCAGTGGGGATGGAGATAGTTCCTCCCCCTTGTACTGATGTTGGGGTCTGCATGGTTGTAGCACTTGTGGTAAAAGCCATGCTTCTAGTGGTGGTCATTGAAGGTAACCACGTAATATGACCTGGACTTGATGGTCTATGCTTCAGAGTCCTAATGTATTGTAATACGTCTGGATGACTAGAAGGCAGAGGAGAATTCAGAGCCGCTAATGACTCTGGGAGTTATTCTACCTCAATGTTATCTTCCAATTTAAAGAGAACTTGAGAAAGAACAAGGGTATTCCTCTCTAATTTTGCGAAAGTACCAGGCCTATCCTTCACGCTAATGCCCCCAGGGGGAGGATCAATTCCCGATGCATCAGCTGCATGGTATGAAACCCACTCATAGTATTACCTCTATGCCTTCTAGGAGAAGGCTCTAAACTTGGTGGTGAAAGACCACGAAGTCTTCGAGACCGTCTAGGCGATCAGTCAGCCACTTTAAATTTTTTATTAAGATCTAATTAAAGACTCAAGAAAAAATGAAAGCTAGGCCAACTAATAGTACAGAGCAGACACTAAAATGTCCCTAAAAGATGTCAGCCAGTCAAACAACTTTCATGTATTTCCACTCTGAGTGATGAGGACTAGACACAAAAATACAAGAAAGTGAAGTAAAGGGCCTCCCGAAGATAGTCTGGGATAATGACGGCCCAGCCCTACCAGTGAAGGTAACCGAGGAAGTTACGTTGACCTCCTAACAACAACCTATGTTGGTGCAAGCCCCCAAGCTTCACAAGGGTGCCCTCTAGAAGTACCGCTAAGAGTGATACAATGTCTACCTCAAGTGCCACGGGATTCCCCTCCACAGGCACCTATGTAGATCCCTAGGAGAAGCAACTAAGGTTACCAACTCATGTCAGAAGCCAGGCGGAACAATCTTGAGGTAAGATCTGACAAGTAGGATATGGGTATCTCTCTTCCTTATCTTCAAAAACCCTTGTGCTTAACTCGCAGATCCGGAGTTTTCCTAGTCTTCCTAATGCTATTGGATTTGCACTTGCTATTCAGGCTTCTATGTTTGATAGTTTAAAATGGCCTTCGAGAGTTTTCTCTCCACACACCTAATCCAAGGCCCTAAAATATCCTAAAACTTGTTGGTGTGTCTAAATTGACAATATAAAAAAGTTCTAGTATATTTTAATTAGTGCTTGTTTTTAAATGGGTTGTTCTTTAGTCAAGGGATAAGTGGAAATGAAACTTGTAGTGTTTTCCAATGCAAAAGAAATTAATAAGAACCAAACTATATGCAAATGCACTCGTTTCGTTCTTCGATGAAACAAATTTCTACTAGGTTCTAAGGAACTTCTAAGAAAGCAATAAATTTTCTTTTCTTTTCTTTTCTTTTACTCAAGCTTCACATTCACAAAAATTAACAAAACTATGGATGCCCTAAAAGATGCACAAGTTTATCCTAATGCAATGAGTATATGCTGATGCAAAACTTAAGACTACTCTAAATCAAAGAGTGAAAGTAACTTTATTATCAATTCTAATTAGCCACTTAAGATGTTTAGATAGAATATAAGTTTCTAATGCTCATTTTCGTCTAAACACTAAAATCAAATCACAAAACAAACAAAAATGCACTTTCACTTTCAAAAAAGAAACTAAATCAAAACAAGGCCAAAGAAAGAAAAAACCAAGTTTTCAAGAAGTTTTCTTCAAAAGCAAAAACCAAGTTTTCAAGAAGTTTTCTTCAAAAGCAAAACAAAAATGACTTTTCAAAAGTGCTCCAAATACTATTGAAAACTTTGAGACCGAAGAATAAGCAACCAAAACACTTTTCAAGTTATCAACTCAAAATGGGCGAAAACTAAACAAAATAGGTGTTTCAAGATGCTCTCAACAACAAAAAAGCAGCCAAAAGAGCTTGGTGACAATGATCAAGAGATCAAGAAAGACAACTCTCAAAATCGTCACTCAACAACTTTTAAAAAGCAAGAAAAGGAAATGGCCACAAGGTGCAGTTTTGACACAAAGAAAGAAGATCACAAAGATAAAGTTTGTCACAAAGATTGAAAACAATCTTTCTGCGCTGGAAGACCAGAACAGCCAAGATTCTCAGAGAGAAATCTCGTGTGCTCAAACACAGATGATGACACTTACAACAAAACAAAACAAGACCAAAACTTTCCACAAATGGAGAAAATTCGAAACCGGAAACTTGCTGTAAAAATAGAGACTGAAAACCAAACTTGACTGCTTAGGAAGTACTCAGACTAGCAAACAAATTTACTGAACAAGAAAGATTTGCAAAAATCTTGGAAAATTAGGGTATATGCGACTATGTCAATGATTCAGCCCAAAGAAACCTATGTGTACACGGGTTCATATGGGGAAACTTGCGTACATAGGCTTCTGTATCCTGAACAAACTGTGCATATAATAGTTCACAAGCAAAAGCAAAAAAAGGGGTCTGAAGAAACTGTTCAGACTCAAAGCCTGAGTTCCTATAAGAATAGACAACTCAGTTATAGCAAGAAAATCAAAGGCTGAGCTCTGATTAGCTTAAGTTAACCCAAAATAGGAACAACAATACTGTTGTTCCCAATGGAGTTGCCAATTCTGTTGAGGGACAAAGTACCCTAGGGTCTTGGGTCAATACCCTAGCAGAGTGGGGGTTATATACAATAGAAAACAAGCATTTCACACAACCATGATACTAATATAGGAAAACTATGCGAAGAGAGGTGCACCTGGGGGCCCTTCGTTCGGGTAGATCTAGCCAAGGTCCAAACCCTCTTGGAGTTCCTTTCGATCCTTCAACTTGTAAAATAACCAACTCAAAGAAGCATAATAGTATATGGACCAAGCATCATAAATAAATCAACTTCATAGCATATGGAAACGTAGTTATATAATTGAAACAACTATTCATATGCAAATTATAAGCATGAGGAAGATTAATCTCGAGAACAAGACAAGTGTTTCTTTATTGTAGATAGCTAAAGTAAAACAAGGAATGATATCACCTGAATCTTCCTCTCACAGGCTCCAAGAGGAACCATCCTCCAGATTTGTCCAATCCCAAGTCTTCAAAAGGCTCCTTCCATAACTCACACAAGGATATCTCAACTAATGAAAAGACATCCTAACTCAAGGAAACAAGGGTTTCCTGTAATGGGGGAAGTGTTGGAAGCACAAGGATCTTCAGACTAGATCAGGGATAATCTCAGCAGAGTGATTTTTCTCTCTATTCTCTCCTCCCTTAGGCCTTCCCATTGAAGCCTTTTAATACTTCTCCCAAAGTAGTTTTTCAATTGGGAATTCATTGGAAACAATTGGGCCAAGGGCACTAATAGGTAATCAACAGGTAAAACTCGTGATCTCTGCCCGAAATTAAGGAGATTAAATTTTTTTAAGTGTTTTAAGACATATACACGGGTTGGGTATATACAGACCCGCGTACCCACGTGTTTAGCTTAGGGCAATGTCGCGTATAGGGAGTAAAACACTATTTTTTAAGTATTTGGACCAACTCTAGAAGAAGGGGTTGCCCTAGGCCATGAGTGCAGCATCACAAACATCAAGAGTGAGATTTGGAGCTATAAAAAAGGGATAGGGTTCACGAAGGTCTGGATAAACCCTAGAAGTAACAGAAACCCATCACACAGATCTCTAGATGCAGAAAATTGGTTCTGTCATCCCCCAATACTGCTTCGGGTGAGACTGTAGCGTGCGCTACGCAGGTTATTGCCGAAAGGGCCATAAGTTTAGGTTTTTGTTAGTTGACACAACTAACTCTAAAGTTTGGTCCAGACCCCCTTAAGCCAACAGTGGACAAGGGAGGAGGGGGTGTTAAACATGTATAAAAGTTATCTTTGGTGGCCGTTGAAGTTGTCCAAATATTTCGACACTACATCTTACTTGGAAAAACTACGGTCGTTTCAGATTTCAACCCTTTGACATACATTTTGTAACATCAATTATTGGGAGGGGGAATAATCTAAGTGGATTTTTATTCTCCAAGAGTTCAACCTGGAATTCATCAAATCGAAGTCGAAGGAATCCTTATTTTTTTCCGAGCTAATGTGTGGTCTCCCTTCCCTTGATGCGGCATCTACATCCGAAGATTCCATCCGAAATGAGTCATTGTTCATGATCTCGTCATCTGACCCATGGTATGGAGATTTTTTCATTTATCTCCTGACAAATACTTTTCATCCTAACACCTCTCACTCAGAGCAACGACATATCCTTTCGCGACACCCTTTACTGTTGTGGTATTTATATGATCTTATGGAGGTTCCTCGCTATTGAGGAGGTCACAAAAGTCTTGAATCAATGCCACTTAGGGGAATGTGATGGAAATTTATCTCGTTACGCTACCACACAACAAATATTACACGTTGGTTACTTCTGGCACACCATTTTCCATGACTCTATCCTCGCAGTACAAAATTTCATGCATGCCATATCTATGATTGAAAATTCCACGCTCCGCCCACTCCTTTGAATATTGCCTTCACCGTTGGTCCTTTTGCGAAATGGGTCATCAATTTTATGACATGTAACCCACACTCAGCTAGGGGGAATGGCTACATTATTGTCATTGTTGACTACTTTACTAAGTGGGCTGAAGCGATGCCTACATTCAATAATACCGGTGAAACAACTGTGTACTTTTTCTTTAACTACGTGATTGCTAAGTTTGGTGTTCCACAAGCAATAATAATAGATCATGGGAAGCACTTTCAAAATCATATGTTGATTGAATTAGCTTCCAAATGGGGACTTTCACATGAAAATTGAACTCCCTATTATCCTCAGGCTAATGGACAAGTTGAGGTGATTAACAAAGTTCTTAAGAATATTCTTCAAAGTATGATGGCGGTCCACAAATTGGATTAGCACTTGCTTCTCTTTGCTACCTTGTGGGCATATCTAATCTCAGATAGGACTACTACTGGATTCACACCCTTCTAGTTGGTGTATGGTCTTGAAGTGATCCTCCCCATCGAATGCGAAATTTCATCACTCAAACTATCTATCGAACTTCTTCCCACTACTCCCGTAGAGGAGGAGCTTCTTTTGCATCTAACTCATTTGGATGAAACCCAGTGCGATTTCACGTTAGCCAATGAAGCCCATAAAAGATGCATTAAAGCGTAATATGACAAAAGTGAGAAGCCTAAAATATTCTCGAAAGGAGATCCTATTCTCTTATATGACCAATAGGTTGACATGTTAGGTCGAGGAAAGTTCCAGCCTATGTGGTTGGGCCCATACTTTTTCAAGTGAGTCCTTGCAAAATGGATTTACGAGTTAGTGGATCTCGATGGAATTCCATTGATGTAGCCTAGAAATGGGTTGTACCTCAAAAAATGCTCTGCTTGATCCCATGCATTGTACACTGTGTACATACTATCCATAAGTGTGTTGAGTTTGTTTGCAGTGTGTTTTTTCAAAGTTTCCCATGGGTTTTGTTGATTTTTTTACTTTTGGATTGTAGATGTAAACCTCTCTCGAACCGTATATTGGTTATGTTGATGGTGCTAGTTGTAGTACTCAGAACCTATCCTCCACAACATGGTCTATCTTTTCTCCAAATAGTGAGCTAGTGAGTATGCAAGGGATTTACATTGGTCGCTCGAATAACAACATTGTTGATTATAGCGTAGTGGTTGAGATACTTTTCGATGCTATTTCACATGGTATCTACCGTATAGTCATCAAGTTTGACTCGTAATTTGTAGTACTACAAAACTCTATTTAGTGAGAAATACCGCCATCCTTCGCATGGTTTTGAGAATGTGTATTCTAGAAAGAAGTTTCAATTTCATACAATATGAACATATTTCTAGAAATATGAACACATTATCAGATGCCCTAGCTAATTTTGTTTTAGATCGACATTTGCAAAGAATGTAAATAACTTTCAATTCACATCACATCATATTGAAAGTATAATATGAACTACGAAACACTCAATATATCTATCTATCTACTATATATATATATATATATATATATATATAATATATATATATATATATAATATATATATATATATATATAAAGTTTGGTTTTACAAAATGTGTGCCTCGAGACACATATGGCTACATCGTCCATATAAATCTACATGCGAAACATTTAAGTAGACAAACCAGTGGTGCTCATGATAAAATGACACGGCATGAGCATCTTGCACAGTAATCGACCAATACAATTAGGCACTTTGATTGTGTGTCACTGAATTCACAATGGAAGTCGATCGACTATGGTCTCATCAATTCCATGTGTCAGTCCTTCCATGTGGTGCTCCACCTCTGATAGGATCTCTGTTACATCTAGATCTCATAGCGCATCCCGTCCTACTGCATCATCTTGTATTGGTCCAACTACCTCAATCTATGGTTGTCTCTATGTGCGATAGAGATATGCACCATCCACTAGTCGAACAGGTCCAATGTATGCATGAAAACATCAAATAGTTTAGTCTCGAGAATATCAAAAAACATAATAAAAATAGTAAAACTTTCAAAAACTTAATGGTTGAAGTATCTTACCTGAATCATCCCATTTCTTACCCTCAGGCAACTCGAGCATAGGATCATCACAAAAATCCATCCCTACGTAAGGATAATAATCAATAATGATGAACTACTTTCCTAGCCATCCAAAGAAGGCTGGTGAAAATTTGATCTTTGATGGGCCTATATGTTAGCTCATATGGTCTATCCACCTCCTCATCCATGGGGTCCTTGGATCGACGGGTTGAAATACAATCTACTAAGGCTGCAATAGTGGAACCCGTTCTAGAGAAAAAGAGACTAAGATCATTCCATAACGGAAGCTTTTCAACTTCCCCTCCTTTTCTTCGGTAAGATGTTCCTTCAAATTGACCAAGAAACCCTCACTCCAGTTTAATATTGTCGGCTTTAGAAATTATATCCCATACTACATGTAGTGTTGAGCTACCTTCCAATCTTGAAATTATGAATAAAACCATTCTCAGAGGTAATTGGGATATATCCTTTATGTTGATCTTCCCATCTCTAGTATGAAGGGTTCGAGGTCTGCAATAGGTAGTGATATAGTATTTGACCATCTCACCACCAGGTCTTCCACCTAGAAGAGAGATGGGGGAATCTCACTTTGACAATCCAGTCAAAAAGTAAATACCCTCGACCTGTATCTCGAGAAGATTCTCCCCAAACCTGAACGCATGTGCTTGTATATCCCATGAATGGACAAGGTACTTTAGCAAGTCCATCTATTGCCTCATACCCAAAACCCTGAAAAATTTCAATAACCCACAGTTTTAGAGTGCTTGGATGGTAGTAGATTCATTTGCTGCATTTTTTATCAAGTTTTGTTCTTCGTGTTCTCTTTCTCACCATATGAATGCCATTTTGTACTAATTGGTACTTGAAACATCAACAAGGGATCCATTAGGATCTTTCCCACGCAAAAAACTTGACAAAATTTGAGTCAAAACTGAGAAAAATCTTAGGAAAATGCACCCAACACACCCCAACAATGTCTATTATAGCATTGCACCTCTACCTGCAGTGCTTCCCTGCCTATGTGAAATGTAGTTTTCGACATGGCTAGGGTGTGTTGGTCTCAGGGAAGTTTTTATGAACCCCTGGGGAATCAAAACCCTAAAAATTTTGCATGAAATTACAAAAATGGACCATGGAAAGATAAATAAAGGTTTAAGTTCCTACCTAGAAGCGACGACACTTGAAATGGTTCCCTAGATTGGATGCAATTAGTTGCGGAAGATCAAGGGAAAAAGGGCTCCAAATATTCACTATTGAAGGTAAAATGTGAAATGGTAAAAATAACAACTCATTTTGAATATTCATGGTCATTTTCTCATTATTTTATTCATTGTTAATGTTTTTACCTAAATATGCTTCATTTTTACTATGAAATAGGTATGCTTAATCCTTCTTGTGGTGTTTTGAGCAAGTCAACAGTTGATAGCAGGTTTTCATTATATTTGAACAGGTTACTTTGACCAGAGAGTATAGTTTTATCTCTTTTCCAGACTCTTTAGACCCACGAAAAGGAACCCCCCTGGAGTCCTCTTTCAACTCTCTTCAGACTCCCAAAATATGAATAGATTGTCGAGCACTTGTCTTTTTGAACTCGTAAAAGTAAATGACAAGACATTTATTCAGTATAAGTTTAACCCTTTTCCAGATTGAGATAGACTAGCTACAAAAAAGGAATACCTTAGTCGAACATGGCTAAGAGGTTCTCTTGGGTATTGTTTTCTACCTTTCAGGCCTAAGGGACTATCTACAAAAAGGGACATCTAGATTTTTCTTTTTTGCCTCTTTTCCAAACTCTCTAAACATGAAAAATATGTCGAGTTTTACCTTCACTGGACTCGTTAAAACATCAAATAGTGATGGACTTGTCAAACATGACGAGGTTGAACCACTCCTTCTCAAGGTTCGTTAAATATACTTGGAGGGATTCATCTAAAGGATGGACTTACAAATCAATCATATGTTATCCTCCTCAAGCTTGTTAAAAAATAAAGAGGTAGTGACCAGTATGGTTGGGGAAATTGGGAAAACAAGGGATTCCATTTTGCTAATGGCAGTGAGTCACTCTTGTACATGACACTCTTCCACTTCATCTTTGTGGCTATTGGGTTGGGTAATCTACTTGTTTTTTGGTTATCATACCATTTTCAGAGCCTCCATCTCAATTTTGGGTCAATGCTGCCAACTCCATTCAGTGTTGTCGGTGTGTTCAAGAGAAGTCATTCAGTTGATCTCTGCTACAATGCTCTTAAGCCTTCATTTCATGTTTGACTGTCTTGATCCAGTTCCATATCAGCATCATTCTTCACATTCTGTCTCAATCATCATACATGCTTGTGTCATTGATGGGGGATACATGAAGGCCCTTCTGATATTGGTCACTTCCTGTCGACATCAACACATCATCCAAGAAGTTGACGTAGAAACACCCCTTTGTACCTTAGTGCTTGCATACATCAATGGCAAGTTTCTTCACTCTTGGCGACATGTTTACATCAATGGCCTTGGACTGAAATATTTTGTGTGGTGTTTGACATCAACCCATTTATTCACACCATATGGATTGTACTATGCTACCTTAAGATCCATTAACATCATTGGTGGTTTCTCTTGCGCCTGTTAATGGATTACATCATTGGACGGTAATCAGATGGTGTTTACCATGTTCCACTCCAACTCATTGATTCACATGGTTAGAATCATACTTTATTGGTCGTGTCAATGAGATTGAAACCCCAGATCTAGTTTCATCCATCCAGGCTATGATTTTAGGATTATACATAGATCACAATGTATGGTGGTCATGATCATATTGATAGTCATCTAATCATGGGTCCACTAGTTTCATCTATGTACGTGTCATTTGATCATTCTACATGTTATGCTAGCTTATGGATTGAGTATGGGTATGCCTCCCTCAACATACAAATATGTCATGTTGTAAATGTATTGTAACTATAACACCCTCCTCCCACATCTACCCACGTAACCAATCAGCCTAGATAAACATGTGATGAGAGGCCACTATGACATGATTCGACCTCCTAAGTCACCTTAAGGAAGTGGAACCGATAAAAACAAACCATACAAACATTCAACATCAGCTTCAAGACCCTTAATAACCAATCCAACACTTTAGACAACTTGCCCTTGGGTCCCACTGAACTTTTGGACAACTTAAGCCTCACTCACTCTCATGTTATAGGCATGACAGCATCCAGAAATCCAAAATCGCTCTCATCGGCTTGCCTTCCAGCATCTTGGGAGTCATTTAGTCAGTGTTATGCTAGCATCCCTAGGATTTGAGCCACTTTTTCAGGCCCAGAGGCCAAGTCACTGCCCAGAATTGAACCATCTCTTTAGAACAGTAAAATAACATGGAAATGACAGTACTAAAGAAAATACTTGTTTAAGATCTTGACTAGACCCCTACTAGCCATGGCAAGCATTTCGTTAAGCATATCATGAATATGTAAACTACAAGTGTAAATAACATATCTGAACATAGGGGTCTCATACTTATCCGAGATTCGTTATGAAGCATTGATGTCTCAACATATTAACTTCCACTCCATATGTTAGACCACAGATACATTGCTCATTCATATACAAGTAAAAATATGATGAGACCCATACATAGTTGATGTCATAAAGCACATACATAACCAGCATAATAGGGACACAAATAACCATAAAATCATAGCCATATAAACCACATATAATCCAGTATAATACTCATAGAAATACAAGGAGAAATAACCTTTCATTAATTATGAAAAATCCAAACCTAGGATGGGACTTCCATGTTCCACCCATTGTAGAATGGCTGCGCCAAATATCTCTTCATCCATTCACCCTCATGGCATATTCCAAGCATGAATGTGGGAGTCAAACCAAAAGAACCAACTAGGGCATACCAAGGCTAAAGCACCTCACCCTCATCAAAATAAACCAGGCTTTATCGTGATCCATCCTGGATCACTAAGCCAACACAATAAACATATAGCATGCTTTACCATGATCTCCACCCGATCACTAGACCAAACAAGCATCGATGCCACCATATTTCTCCACCTACACCATGAGGAATTTTCTCCTCTCCTAGTCTCTCAAGCTTTACCTCAATCCAAACCTGAATCACTAGGCTCTAATCCGACACCCCTGTTTCTTAAGCTTTACTCTAATCCACACAGGATCACTAGGCCCTAAACTAAGATCCACTCTCCAGGCTTTACCACATATCCCAATCTGGGATTACTAGGCCCAACAGAAAGAGAACCACCTCTTGGATTTACCGTATATCCTGCCATTGACCAAGAAGGATTCTTAGGCCCACCAAGGCAACACAATCTTGCCTTACCACAACCCATAGTCTAGCTCAGGGCTCATTAGGTCAGTGGCTTCACCGTGATCCACAGTTTGGTTCAGAGACCACTAGGCCATGTGCTCTATCATTCGAAGATCCACCCCACTCAGCTTTAAATCCATCCAGCTCAACCAAAACATGAGAACCCCATCACACCATGGTTATCCAGAAATGGCAAGGCTAAGATGAAAACACTGTTACACCTGGAAAAACCCATGCCATAACAACAAAAGAACCACATAAAATACCATGCATGCCAAATCTAGCAAGGAAATCACACATGCAAAGTGATACCTGCAGAGAACCATGTTGTAGATGTTTGATCGTGCTCTTCCTTTCTTTCTCCTTCCTTCTTTTTTCCTTCTTTCCCTTTCTTGATCCCATGCATAATCATAGAAAAAGCTTGATCCAAGAACTTACACTGACTAAGATCTTTCTCATTGATTTTCAGAAGCCTTTTTATCAATGAGGCTTCTATTTTCTTCATTTTCCATTATTTTCATAAATAAATGTACCAAAATGCCATTTTTCCTTTCCAAATCCTTATCCATTTCCTTTACCATTTTCCTTAGCCATAAACAACCAAATGAACACCCCCTGGGATGTCTTGCCTCGCCATTCAACTTGGAATGTGTGTCCCATCACCGTGGCCTTATATAATATATATATATATAAATATATATATATATTATATTATATATTAATATATATATAATATAATATATATATACACATGGAATTTTCACTAGGGCTGTTACAGAACCCTCCCCCTTGTGGGAACACCATTCTCTATTTTAAACCACACCAAGACCTTGGAAAAGCCGTTGAAAAGCAATCATACTGCCAACCTGACCAAATAACAACCATATCGCATATTGGATATTTATAGCACAACTCATTACGATATTTACAATAATCACATATACACATATAGACATTCACTAAACTAGCAAGTAAAAGGATACAATGTCCATATCAATCAACAAGGGAATTTAGAGGATCACACCTCCTACCTCAAAATAATACCAGGATTCACCTCCTTCCCAGGAAGTCCAAAATCCACTATCACAGTCAAAGCTGCATCCAAAGTTTAGCATTATAATCTTGTGCCACTTGCCACCTCAGTGAACAATTAACTGCTCATTTTTCCATGGTGCACTCCCAATGTGTATATGATTCAATCTGGCAATGCTAATGACCAAAACCAATATATCGGTGATCTTCCCTTCTTTGCTACACAGTCCCTTGGGAAATCTGGTCAACCCCTTCCATGAAGTCACTCACCTTCCATGTTCCTCAACATCCCCTATCCTGGGCGATCCATTCCTTTGCAAGGATTCCTTGCACCAAAAGATCAAACAACCAAGACATATACCTTCCACAATCATCATACCAATCATAGCATGCTCATGGAAATCAATGGACACTATTGGGTACCAGTGCACCACAATGGCCTTGCTCCTAAAGTGCTTTACCAACATACTATTGAATCTTCCAATTCCTTTTGCCATTGTTGCTAATACTTGCAGTCAATTCAACCACCCAACCAGGAATGTTCATGCACTCTTGTTTGAAGCACATAATTTCTATTAGATTCAAAGGAAATGGAAATAAATTCACATCATACCTCATTGATAGCTCGTCAATAAGGTACACTTGCAATAATGTTTACTTCCTGTCACAACAAGTCAAAATAGCATCTTTGATCAAATCAACAAGTATAAAAATATAACATAAGGTTAGCTCAAACACAACCATCATAGATCAAAATCATAACTCACACGTAATCATCATAAACTAGAATCATAGATCACATGTAATCATCATAGCCCATAATCCTAAATCACATGCATAATAAAATTGAAATAAAATGTTGATACTTATCATTTCATCAATCCTTAGCTTATACCTTTTTCTTTTTTCCATACGTACTCTGGATCAGTTGTCACATACACAGTGCCAACTCCTCAACCATGTACACATACACATAGTGTGCTTCACACACATACAACCACACATGACATACAACACCATGTAATACATGCACCTAGTACTGTGTGCCTTCAACACAGCATGTATGACATGCGAATGATATCACACGTACACCAGTGCCATATGTACAAGGCCCCATCTGCACAACGTGTGCGCAACATCACATGTACATGACACCACCTGCATAATGTGTACATAACACCTCATGTACACTACACCATTGTATAACATGTACATAATACCACATGTAAACATTACCACATGCACGACATGTATGCGGCACGATATGTACACAGTGCCACATACATGTACACATCACCACCTGCACAAAATTCCACTTATACAACATGTACACAACACCTCATGCACACAACACCATATGTACATAGTTCCACATGTACAACATGAACATAACACCACCTATAGATAGCACTGCATATCCAACATGTACATAGAATCATTGTACACAACATTGTCTATGTAATATCCACACAACACTACATGCACATAACATCACATATGAAACATGTGCACAACAATAGTACCACACATCCAAAACCACATTGTCTTTACCAAGCAACCTTGCTTCTAGTGTCTTATCCATGCTTGTCCCATCATGTCACAAAGCTCATTGCCTTCATTTCACTATTGTATCCCTCAGTATAACATGTCCATAACATAGACATAATATAATCACATAATATAAACTCATAACCATATGATATTGACCTTGTATATTTTTCACGACTGCTCTTCTCAATTGATTCCTCGTAAGACTAGGAACCTCTTCATGTCATTCGCTTGCGTAAGAAATCATTCCTCCACAAGAAAAAAAATTTATGACCCTTTCAGACAATGACATAGCTACATACATACATACATATATAATCATTAGCATAAAATTATCATCATTATGTGAGACAACGACATACATACATACATGTATACATATATAAACATTAGCATAATCATAATCATAACAAAATTACCAGATAACATAAGGTCTAGGTTAAGGGAACTTCCTTTATTCATGCACAACATGCACAACATTGAGAAAAATCGTTCCCAACATAGCCGAGGCATCTAACACCTCAGATCAATTTACTTTACCTTTTCTTGTTACCTTTCACATGTTTGTATTGTCATTGTCCATTTACCACTGTGGATCAACCATTCCAATCAACTGTCATAGTCCTACCTTCTGTTGCGCTTACTCATACACAAAGCTTCATCCATGTCTTATATTACTTGTTGTGTACCACATAGCTCTCGCCGAGCTCCAATAAATTTCCTCTTTTCCCAACCAATTCCCAAGACTTAAAACATACAATAACAAGAAACAAACAAGAAGCAAAACCATGAAAACCAATAACAACACAACAAAGCAACAAAGTGGAATAACTATGCACCAGACACACTCAATATCGCACATCAAGCACAATAATCGTAAAAAACGAAAAGCACAAGGCTAACAACAAATACCATGACTCAATCCCCATGGTTCCCAAGGAAATCTCAACCAAATCCTTCTTCAAGATTTCATGGTAACCTCTTTTCCATGCAATCCCGTCCATCATACCGCCATAAACACATAATTGTCAGTGCATAAATAGATATAACAATACACTAGATACATTATCTTGTTTTGCCAAGCATGTTTCCTTGTAGCTGAACACGTCCATGCCATCTCTCAAGGAACTCCAATTCCCTTGACAAATCCACTTGTAACTAGAGACTAGCTAATATACCTATCAATTACAGGTCCATGAATATAGCACATATCCACATAATTTTAGAGAAATCAGTGTTAAGAAGACTTCATGTGTGCAAAGCACTCATTCATTTGGAATTAGGGTTTCAAAACATAGCCAAAGGAATTATTGCCCAATTCCTTTCCTTTACCCTTTTACCTTGCTACAATCAAGGCTTACTATGTATTGTCACACCACCCAACTGTTAGTTATATAAACACATCAACTATTACCTTGTCACACTAATACCAAGCATGTTCCTTGCAACTGCTCACACCACATGTTCCAAATATCAAGACAATCATATATATCAATTTGAAATCAACTTTTACAAACAATCATGTCATAACCCATAGTCAACTCATAGCCATTAGACATAATTTTATAACTATCAGCTACATTCAAGTACATATCAACTGTCTCAACACATATGTGTTAGTACAATCATCTTAAAACAAGATCATTGGAGTGCATACTCATATTTTGAAATTCATCAAACATTCAACTAACTTGCAAACATACCATGTTAAATAAATCAACTAGACACCAAACACTCAAACACCAAATAGATGCCATAATCAAACAATCAAGCACAAGGTAGATGACATAAACAAGTTCATACCTTAATGTATCTTAGGGGAAGCAATATTGTCTGCACAATCAATCTAGTTAGCATGATATAACTTCACAAGATATTAACTCAAACATAAATAATATCACGATACCCAAAATAGTCACTAGATAACATGTTTATATCATAACTCATACACAATTATCATTTATGCATAACAATCACATATGTACAATCGGTCTAGATTAGTGCCACACAATGCAACATGATAAGTCGACTCATACCTGAATGTCATAACCCTAAGCATATGCATATGCCAATCTAATTTCGCATGATACATATAATATAAAGATATAAATGTTATAACCCTAATCACAAAGTTACTAGCATATAACAGCGACACTCTATATATCATGCTCATCAACAACACATAACCTAACCATTAAGTTATCTAACATAAAATAATAATAACAATGCATACAAGCACATGTTATTATCATTCTTGAGTATCTGACACATGTGCTTATGACTATACTAATCAACTATCATCTATCATGTATGTAACTATAACATCAAAAGACATGTACATAAACCTAATGTATATAACCTAATTCATATAATAATCCTTGACTTACATACATGGATGCCAAACATACAATACCTATATGATGATCTCCTCTTACCCCAAAGTCCAATGTTGCAACCTCATTATGACTATCTGCATCTCCTTCTCTATCGCATCCAACAATTAGCATCATAACATACTTATATCATCATGATAATCTAAATTAAATACCATGCCTTCACAAGTCATGTTTGACCTACATTTCATGCATAAATATAACCAAGACCATTCATGCATGACAACTGCATATACACATATAACAAATGAGTACCAAACCATATACACATCATTCTAGCTAGAGTCCAGTCATCAATGCATGACCATATCAACTGCACAAACCATGACCTCATGCATGACAACAACCATTACTCCATTGTACACATTGTCATATGCAACCATCAACATGCATAAGAAATGCTAATCAACTACACATACGCATGATTGCATGTAGTCAAGCATAAGCAATTAATTTGTGTAACCAACCTGCAAGACCGATAGATGTAATCAAACATACAATAATGAAACCTACCATACAAGGATGTAATCAAGAAAAATATAACATTTAAGCAACCTATAACAATATGTAACTAGTCATACACTCATGACGATGCATTCCACCAAAATCAAAATCAAGTTCCTCATGACAACCTCAAGTTTCACATGACGACATCACTTCAACCCTGATTGGCATCATGCAAATGCAACAAACATATGGAATGCAAGTGTAAGGGACAGACATGCAACTAACATGCATGCATGGCCAAATTTTCCATCCAGTCTGATGGGTGAACCATGCTCTGATACCACTAGGTAACACCCTCCTCCCACATCTACCCAAGAAACTAGCTAGTCATGGTAAACACGCGACATGATATGATGCGACCTCCTAAGTCACATTAAGGAAGTGGAACCAATGGAAACAAACCATAAAGACATTCAACATTAGGTTCAGGATCGTTAGGAACCAATCCAACACTTAAAACAACTTGCCCTTAAGTCCCACTAAACTTTTGGACAACTTAAGCATCAGTCGCTCTCATGCTATAGCCATGACATCGTCTAGAAACCCAAATTCACTCTCATAGACTTTCCTTCCAGCATCCAAGGACTCATTTAGTCAATTCTATACCAGTGTCCCCAAGATTTGAGCCACCTTTTCAGGCCCAGAGCCCAAGTCGTTGCCCAGAATTGAACCATCTCTTCATAACAGTAAAATAACATGGGAATGACAACACTAAAGAAAATACTTGGTTAATACCTTAATTGGACCCCTACTAGCAATGACGGGAATTTCGTCAAACATATAATGAATATGTAAACTACATGTATAAATAACAAATATGAGCATAGGGGTCTGATACTTATCTAAGACTCACCATGAAGCATTGATGCCTCAACACATTAACTACCATTCCATCCATTAGACCATAGATACATTGTTCATTCATATACAAGTAAAATGTGTTGAGACCATACATAGTTGTTGTCATAAAACACATACATAACCAACATTATAGAGGCAAAAATAGCCATGGAATCACAGCCATATAAACCACATATAATCCAGTATAATTCTCATAGAAAAACAAAGAGAAATAAAATTTCATTAATTATGCAAAATCCAAACCCGGGATGGGACTTCCACGTTCCACCTTACGTAGAATGCTTTGCCAAATCTCTCTTCATCCATTCACTCTCATGCCATATTCCAAGCATGAATGTGGGAATCAAACCAAAAGACCCAACCAGGGCATATCGAGGCTACACCACCTCACCCTCATTAATAGAAACCAACGTTTACCATGATCCATCCCATATCATCAGGATAAGACAATAAACATATCATAATAGGCTTTATCATGATCTCCACCTGATCACTAGGCCAAACAAGAATTGATGCCATCAGATTTATCCACCTACATCGTGAGGGATTTTCTTATCTCCTAGTCTCTCAGGATTTACCGCAATGCAAACCAAAATCACTAAGCTCTGAAACAAGACCCCAGTCTCTCAGGCTTTACTATAATCCACACCAGATCACTAGGCCCTAAACTGAGACCCACTCTCCAGGCTTTACCGCGTATCACAACCTAGGATTATTGGGCCCAATGGAGAGAAAACCACCTCTTAGCCTTACCATATATTATGTCATTCACCAGTAAGGAATCCTAGGCCCACTGGGGCAACACAATCTTAACTTTACTGCAACCCATAGTCTTACTCAGGGTTCACTAGGCCAGTGGCTTTATTGTGATCCATAGTTCGGTTCAGGGGCCACTAGGCCATGTGCTCTATCATTCAAAGATACATCCCACTCAGCTTCGAATCCATCCAGAAATCCAACTCAACCAGAACATGAGAACCCCATCACACCATGGCTATCCGAAATGGCAAGGCTAGGCTAAAAACACTATTCCATCTGACAAAACCGATGCCATAACAACAAAATAACCACATGAAATACCATGCATGCCAAATCTAGCAAAGAAATAACACATGCAAAGTGATATGTGCAGAGAACCATGTTGTAATAGCTTGGTCTTGCTCTTCCTTAGTTGCTCCTTCCTTCTTCTTGCCTTCTTTTCATTTCTTGATCCCATGCATAACCATAGCGAAAGCTTGAGCCAAGAGTTTAAATTGACTAAGAGCTTTCCCAATGGTCCTCAAAAGCCTTTTATTAATGGGGCCTCTGTTTTCTTCATTTTCCATTATTTTCCTTCAATTTCCTCCCCACATGCAACTTGTGACCTTTCACCTTCTTTTTCTCCTAATTTCCATTATTTTCTTGAATAAATGTGCCAAAATTCCATTTATCATTTCCAAATCCTTAGCCATTGCCTTTGCCAATTTTGTTAGCCATAAACAACCAAATAAACACCCCCTAAGATGTCTTGCCCCACCATTTAGCTTCGAATACATGTCCCATCACTGTGGCCTTATAGATATTTATATATATATAATATATATATATATATATATACATGAAATTTTCACCAGGGCTGTTACAGTAACAAATGAAGCTCGTTGGTTGTCCTTGATCCCTACTTATTACAAGGTAAAGCACTTCATTCATCAGCCATCATCTGTGACTTTGCACTTTAGGGTGAATTGTCTTATAGGCCATTTTGTCACATCTGATCAGTGAGCCTCCTCATGGGATCAATCAACATCTTATTCCCCCTTGTCACCATCTTGCACAAAGCCCTAAGCATGTACCTTTCATTTCCTAGAATTTTAGCCCTAAATTGCGTCATCTAAAGCCAGTTTGACGACCAAAACTCCCTATAAGCCTACTGGGGTGTTTTCACTAGTAGGTTGGTCCACTGTGGCCTGCGTTGGTCACCAACAAGTTGCTCCCCTTTGCACCTGCGTTCATTCTAGAAATCTAGGAGGATGATCGGGATTCCGAAAGCTTCACCTTCTAGGATTTTCTAGAATTTGTTAGAACTACTTACCTTGGATAAATCATTCGGATCCTATCCATCCCTACATTGGATTTTTCACCACTTATCCATTGATCCTATCCCTCCATCAAAGTGGGATCTCTTCCCCTAGGATGGTAATTGGATAAGAACTCCCAACTTACCATAATTCTCTATATATATCCAGCCTATTATGAGGTTTGGGCTTGGCTTTTGGAGAATAATTTTTCCCTTATGATGCTATAGTGAGTGGTCATCATTCCATGCATTTAGGGTGATTGGAGGTGCATATTGTAACAAGGAAGGGACAAGTCAACAACTTGGAGGAGCTCTTCTACAAGATAAACTACTACTTATGGTTGTAATCTCCTTCCATTTACAGTAATGCAATGAATTTATTTTTTCTTTAATGCAATGAATTCATTGTTTTCCTATATGTAATGTTGTTTCATATATTTCAATACCATGTTTATCTATTGAATGAATTACTTCTATGATAATGCATACATCTTGTAGTTTCTTGGCTTGTGTTATCTCATTGTGCAAGTTCTAATTTTGAAAATCGGAGCTGGAATTGGAGCTTCCAAGCTAAAGAATAACCGAAGCATGCGAAGGATTCAAGGTAAGCCTCACTCCATTATCTATTTATTTTAAGGAAAAGCATTGGGTTCCTTTTCCCTTTTTTGTTCTAAGTTAGCCACCTACCTAGGGGAGATACCTTTGTCCGCAATCGTAGATTCTGTATAACAGAAAGTTCTAGATAAAGTCTATGCACATCTTTAACATGAAGGGCACTTTCATAATGGATCCATCTCCCAAATGACTATCTAATGGATAGTAATACAAACCTAATGATCCCAACAAGGAAAGAAAGGAATTTTGTAGTAGTGTTTGCAATTATTTTGTTAATATGGAATGTCACACTTAGTTTGATTCTTATTTCATGGGAGTGAGTAAGCACTTCCTGGTAAAGAACATGAATTGTCTTGGTTATTTTTTATTCATTTTTCCATTTTAGGATTTTTTAAGTCTCTTATACTTTTTTGTTACCATTCTCGGAGAACAATTTTTACATACTTGTTCAAGTTTTGTATATTGTTTGGACCATTTTGAAGGAGGTTGAATGACAAGGAATAGAAGCAAGTCAATTCACAAAAACAATGAGTTTTCATGTTATCTTTATGGTAGTTGTATCTATCAAAAAGGAGTAATTGTGTCTATTGTTATTCTAATGGACAATTGTTTAAGCCATGGCTTAATTATGAAGTTTTATGACCTTCATGTTGATAATGCATGTTGCAAGATTTATCTATCCTTTCAATTCTACTGTAATTGGTGACTAATTAAGAATGTGAATATGCTTCTAGGTTTGATATTGGACCTCACCCAGATTACTCCAACGAGTTACCGATTAAACATGGTAAAAGAGCAAATTAAGAATGTGAATAGGAATATTATACACTAATTCATTTACTATGAATAGATATGTTGATCATGAAGGATGATTGCCAAACAATAAAAGTAAAAAAATTGTTAACATTGTAAGTGCTAATATCAACCTTTATAATAGTTATAATTGGTAAAATGGAATTGTACTTGTGATTTGGTTGGACTAGAAGAAAGTTCATAATAATGTAGGAAGAAAATGTTTGTTTGTAAATCAATTAAATCATTATTATTTTTTTTTTCATTGGACCTAAATAATAGATATTTCTCCTTAATCTAATTGTATTTAACAAGGATTTTGATATTACAACTTCAAATTTACCTGATTATTTTCCTAAAAACCTTTATGTTTCAAGGTTTTGAGAAATCTCCCATTTTCTCAATTTGACCTTAAAATCACGATAAATTTGCTAAGGAATACCTATGAACCAATTGTAAATTGTGAACATTCTAAATTTCAAAATAGATAATTCATTATTGTGTAAATTCATATAATTTTTGTTATTTGTTTTAAGCATTTGTTTATCATTTTAATTTTTTTATGTTTATTCCAATTTAAATTGATACATATTAGATGTAAAAAAAAATCATGTGCATTTAAAAGTCATGTACTTTTAATTAATCATGTTCTCATACAGAAATGAGATGATATGCACTCCTCGTTAAAGCCAAACGAATATTGTTGTACTTCTTGTAATTCAAATATACTAAATTTATTGATGGTATGCAACACTCCAATAACATATTAAATCAGTAAATTACTACCATTCCAGTATTTTTGTGCTTATTCTGACTTGAATATATTAGATCCCTATTTTCCATCGGGTTAAATTCCAGACGTACACTTTGAAATCACGTGCTTTTATTCAATCATATCCTTGTACAAAAGCCAGAGGATATACATTTCTATTGAAAATAATCCACACTAATATTGTTGCACTTGTTATAGTTCAACTATATATTGAATCGCAGTTCTCTATAATGAGATTTTTTAGAAGTTTTTCCGGTGGGTTTTTCCGGTCAAAATCTGGCAGCAATTTATTGGAATCGCAAGTTTGATAGCTAGTTTCTGCACAATCAAAGTGTCTCAGAAGTTTTTCAGGGTGCTGAATCCAAATATCAAGTTAAAAAACCATTTTAACTGCAACCAATCAAGATTTAACCTCAATTTCTTCCGCTGGATTCCGTCACCGAAATCTCCAAAAAATCACATTATAAACAACTCCTATTGAATCCATATATTTTATTCAACCCCAATAATATGTTAAATCCATAATAATATATTAAATCCATAGAGTGCATCGGCCATTCTAACATTGTTTTGGGTATTTTGAATATACTAGATCCCTATACTACATGTCAAGTACATAGTCCTTTTTTCAATCCATTTAAAAACAAAAATAACATATATGTTTCCATTGGATTAATTGCAATGTTACAAAAGTTAGTTTGTACCCCTTCTTGAAAGGATGTTGCTACGTGTTCATAGTACTTATAAAATATAATAATCCCCACCATGTGGGATTAACTAATTCACTAACTTTGAAACATTTCTTTTTATCATCTTGGACCAAAAGAGCTTATTGAAATAGTGTTTAATGACATTGGATTGGGATAGGAAAAGTGAACGTTTGGTAATGTACCACCATCTATTATGGATATAGGTGAAACACTTGGATTAGTGTTTGAATTTGAATGGTTTAATGCAACATTGATGTTTGATTGTGAATGGCTCAATGTAACACTAGGATTAATGAGGATTAATGTTTGATGGTAAATGGGTGACATTTATATAGGGGGTTGAGTAGGTTCTGGAAGATTTTGGTCTTTACTAATGAGGAATGTGACAACTTCAGATATGGAAGGACGAAGTATTGCAAATGTTTGTGTGCAAAGAAGAGCTATGTGAACAACTTGTAGTATCTCCCCTTGGCAGTTTTCTTTGATGTTGGGATCAATTATGCTTGCAATAGTGCTTGATAGATGATAGTTCCAAACCTGCACCATACATACATTATAAATTTGAATATTATTAGAATTTTATTTTAAGAAGCAATGAAAATTGTCTATATGATGATTCCATTACCATTGTTAAGAGAGATGGTATGTCATTTCTGTGCATAGGAGTTTTATTCCTTCTGCCACTAATAATCTCAAGGACTAGCACCCCAAAAGCATAAACATCAACCTTTTCTGTCAAATGCCCATGAACTAGATATTCTGGAGCCATGTAGCCTCTGTGAAAACAAAAATAAGAAATTAGACACATTTTCTATTAAAAAAAAAATAATAACTATCAAATTCATTCTCACCGAGTTCCAATGATTCTTGTGCTAAGATGACTTTGATCTTCTGAGAAGTATTTAATCAACCCAAAATCTGCAATTTTTGGCTTGAAAAGGTGGTCTAGTAGAATATTGCTAGCTTTTATATCTCGATGGATGATGCGTATATCTGATTCTTGGTGGAGATAAGCTAGCCCACTTGCAGTGCCTAGTATAATGTCAAACCTCCTTTTCCAATCCAGTGCATTTCCCAGGGTCTCGTCTGTTGTAAAATACAACTATATATCAAATAACTTAAACATAACTTGAAAATATAATATTTCTCAACATTTGAAGATTGATCATAAGGAAAATCAATTTATGGAGACAAGAACTATTACCAAATAGAAATCGATCAAGGCTTTTGTTGGGAAGGTATTCATACACCAAAAGTTTTTCTGGGCCATCCACACTACATCCAAGAAGTTTGACAAGGTTTTTGTGTTGAACACAACTTATCAGATTGACTTCATTGAAGAACTCATTCACACTCTCTTCTCTATTGGAAAATAGTCTCTTCACAGCAATTTGTCTACCATCTAGAAGGCCCTGCAAACATGCCCATTCTATTTTGTTCAATAATGATGTAAATTTATCTATGTATTTTAAAAAATCAAAAGTTTAAAATGAAATTAGAAAATTGAAATCACCTTATACACTGAACCAAAGCCACCTTGACCAATTTTGTTTATGGGATCAAAATTTTTAGTGGCAGTCTGTAGAGTTTCAAATTTGTAATTTAGTTTTGATTTGGATATAGCTATTGAGAGTTCACTTGATGGTTTGTAGTGACCTGCAAAAAAACATGTCAAAGTTTTTAGAAATATAATATAACAACATTATCAATGACCATATGATGTTTTACACATTTTATTCTCTGTAGTCTACACATTGTTCTTTGAAGCTTATTGTAGTTTTGATACTTGTGTTTTAATAAATGTGAAAAAACTACAATGAAAACATACAATACTTTAGAACATAATATCGATATAATTTTAATTAATTAAGGTTATAACATCCATTGGAATTGTGATTATTGGAAACTTTTGATATTAGTAGGATTATAACATCTATATTGTTCGTATTTATGCTAACTTTATTTCACTAGAGTTACAACTTGGTGGGTGACTGAAACCTTGAAAATGGTTGTGCCTAGGTTCAAAAAATAACTCATTATACAAACTTCATAGCTTTCATAGAGATGGGAGAGCCAGGGTCATCCACTTTCAAGGCCATAATCATGAAGGAATGACTCATAAAGCCTCCCCCCTCACAATCGTAACAAAGGAAACTATAGGAAAACACAAACAATATTTTCTTAGAAAAAACAACAAAGGCCCCATGCTATGAATCCATGTCCATGTGCATTAACAACTATATGATATGCATCAATGTTCATGCAAAGACGAGAAATTTTAAGATTTTTCAATAGACAAAGACCTTACTCACCTCAAGGATAAGAAACAATTGAAACCCACATGAGTTGTACAGCTCAAGCTAGGCTCTAAATAATGCTTTTCCACTAAATTCACTAACATAAGATACCACTTTTGAGTGTTTTAGAATGGCCCCTACTTCTCTAATTCAATAATCTTTTTTTTCTGCTACTAGGTAGAACAATTCAATGTAGAACAAGAGGATTTCACTTAGTTACTCATATCAATATGTATGTATTTGGTACCATAAGAATTTTGTCGTTTAAAAACCATGACAGGAAAACGAAATAAGATTGAATTTTATGTAAAACATTTAATGCAACCAAAGCAACAAGATGCACCTCCTATATCAGCATCAATGCTACATGAATGTCTTTAATGCCCTTCCTAAATACATTCTCACCAACTATCAAAGCATGGTATGGATCCAAACCCTAGATAAGCACATATTATTTATCTACATAAATTACTAAAAATAAATAAATAAATCATTGTTCTAAGAATACCCCACAAATGGGGCCAACATTAAATATAAAGACCTAAAGACAAAATGTGCAATGAAAACTAAAAATAACTGAAATCATAGCTTAACTCCACATGTCGATAAACTACAAAGAAAAAATAATGTTGATGCATTGCAATTAGAATCAATCCTTCCTTATAATGAGGGAAACCTAAAAGAGGAGGAGACAACAACCATCACATAATAGAAGGAAAGAATTCATATAGAGAAAAAGCAAATAAAACCCATCTTATCACCAATAAAGGACCTAGACATCAAAAGAAGAAAAACCAAAAGAGGTAGATGATGTAGTTCCAAGGAAAATAGAAATTAGGGGAGAAATATCATGGAGGAATCAGTCTCATCAAGTGTGGCTAAAGAGGTCTCTCATGACTCATATATAAATGGACAATATGATAACACTTGTCTAACAACCCCGGGTTGATTTTATGTATAAATAAAATAAGACCAAGGTCATGTCACACATATTCCAAGTTGAATGGAGGGGAAAACACTATAAGGGGAATCACTCGTGGTTAATTAATGGCTATGGAAATTGGCGAAGGAAAAGAGGCAATAAATGGAAATATAATAAAATAAATAAAGGAAACTAGGAGAAGAGAAAGATCAAGGGACACAAATATAAATGCAGGGAAAATTAGATAGAAAATAAGGGAAAATGAAGAAAAGAGGAAAAAGGAAAGGAAGAGACTAGACATCAAAAAGACATCAAAGAAATAGTTCATAGCTTTTGTCAGTTCTAGCTTAGATCACCTTCATAAATAGATCTCTAAGAGAGGAGAGAAGAGGCACTTGGACACAAGCAAGCAAAGGGAGTAATGGATCACAAGTAAAAGGTTGGAAAAGAAGCAACAATAAGAGGACATTCCATGTAACAGGTTGCATGTGTGATTTCATTGTTGAGATTTGAATGCATGGTGCATTCATTTGGTTGTTTAGTTGTGTTGTTGTGATTGGCATAGGATTTTCCTGGATTGACAGTGGTTTTCATCATTACCTTGTCATTTCCTAGTTAGCCATGGTGTTGTGGATTCCTTGTTTTGGTTTAATCTTTGGATGGTTGATAGACTTTGGATCCTGGTGAGGTGGTCTCAAGAAATTCCCAACGATCAAGGGTGAAGATGGAATTTCTGTTGGAACTCTTAATGGATGGGAGGAGGTAGGAAAAATCTGTTGAATATCGTGAAGAAATTTGGAGGCATCCAAGCTTGTTTGTTATTAGTAATTTCTGGACCGATTTAGGTGAAATCATTGTGGTTGAGGGTTGAGGTGTTTTGGCCTCTAGAAGCCCTGGTTTGTTCAGTTTTGATTCATCGCATGAGATCCCACATTCATGCTTGGAATATGGCATAGGGGTGATTTGTTGAAAGAGAGATTTGGTTCATCCAATCTATGGTCGGGTGGTACGTGAAGTCCTTGACTTGGTTGGTATCTATATATGTTAATCTAAATTATTTCCTTATTGTGATCGATGAGCACATCTACTGGTTATTTTGCTGATTTTGTCATTGATTTGTCATGAATTCATTCTAGTTATATGTTTGGTTATATGCATGGTTAAATGATGTGCTCTTGCCATGGATCTTGTTTATGATTTTTTAAGGTCAATGAATGGTTATATGGATGCATGGGATAACTAGTGTTTTTGCAACTAGTTTGAGAGGGAATTGAGGATTCTTGATTATTCCTTGATGAAGTTAAGGATACATGGAACACATATGAATTCATCACCCATATTTATTATGTTTAGTATGTGTTTGACGAAATATTTCTCATGTGTTTAGCAACTTTTGCGTAAGATATCTCCTTGGTACATAAAGTTCTAGGTTGTTCTAGGCAACGGCTTGTAAGCTAGCCTAGAAAATATGGCACTGATTTCGCGCCTACATGCATGGAACTGGGAAATTTCGACTGCAACCAGATGGAGGGAGGCATGTACATGTGGTTGGGCTATGAGCTCAGTTTAAAAGAAGCTTCAACTTAGGACTTGAGCACTAGGGATTGTGATCTAACACCTAGGTTATCTGATGTCCCTAAGAGGTTTCAGTATGTTTCCGATTAGTAGACCCCACTTCCATAATTGGAACTTGGATGCTGGGTCATTTCATAGTAACACTCAGCTCATGTTTAGCTGGAGAGCTTGTAAAAGTGAGTAAATGTGGGATGAGGTTGTTACATCTTACTCCAAGAACAATTTAAGTAGGAATATCTAAATTTCCTCCCCTAAGAGATATCCCACAATGATACAAGGAGGACGTGTAGAAAAGGACCAAGGGAGGAGGAATTACTTTCAACCTAAACCACTTCAATGAATTGGGAATGAAATTAATCGCTCTTAAATTAGAAGAAAATAAAGGGAGTAAAGGGTAAACCAAGGGGGAAGACCAATAAACCAAAATTACAAAAAATGGGTTCCCTATAGATCAAATCTAACCAAAACAAGGCTCTCTTAGATAAGTTCCAATCCACTCTTCATCTAGTGAATCATGAAATTTTTTTGGAATAAAATAGACCTCAATGGTAATGGTAAAGGAAAGAACTACCTCTTGAACAAAAAACCCCTATTAGAGAAACAAGATAGAATGCTTATATAAGAGACCAAACATAACTATGAATCCATGCTAATATAATAAATATAAAATGTAGTGTTATAATGAACT
This sequence comes from Pinus taeda, assembly GCA_000404065.3. NCBI lineage: Eukaryota > Viridiplantae > Streptophyta > Pinopsida > Pinales > Pinaceae > Pinus > Pinus taeda. The sequence goes on along the minus strand of APFE030778411.1, from coordinate 2,330 downwards.
CATCTCCTTGTAAACAACTCTAGTGGCAAGGTGGATGGTAAGGTCATGGTATGGAATGCAACTTGAATCATCATGAGAAGCCTAGTAGTGGTAGTGAATTTCATCTAATGACTTTCCAAGAATTGGGATCTAGGGATAAAACGATAATCACCAACATTTAGGACCCCAAACAACCCATGTAAACAAAATCCTCCTCTATTCCCCAAAATTATTGGAAGAAATAAAAAGGGAACAAGAACAAATTATTGGTGGAAGATTCAACCATAACATCCCTAGGAGAAAAAATAGGAGGAAATATGAATTGAGAGAAGAAAATCAATGTTTTGAAAAAATAATTGACTCTCCAAGGCTCAAGACATGCCCATGGGTTGTACATTCGCAACAAAAAATAGTGGGGGGGCCAAAGTGTAGGTTTTAACCCCATACGGAAATTACCTGCATATGAATTCTAAAACATACAAAATAAACAATGCGAGAGCATAACACATAAAACACATATACACAGAGATTTTCCCTTGGATCCCAAAACCAAGACTACCAGCTTTATTTTTCATTATATTCCTTTTAATGTTACAATACTTATTTACACATGCCTGAAGCATCCAATACCATGGACTGAAAACCATCGCATCCAAAACCATGGACCAAAAACCATCGTGTCCAAAATCATGTGCGAAAAACCATGCACAAAACCATAGGTAGGTTCGCCCAACCTAATATAGGGTCCAGGAAAAAAATTTCTCCGGTCACAGCCCCAGACCCCATAGAGGGGGGCTACCCGCCCCCCTCAAACACCCCGTGTGACCCCCCCCACTACGCAATCGATGCAACAAAGGGGGTACTCCGCACCCCCCCCCGACCCCCTCTAACCCCCCAGTTAACTACATAGGATAGTCGTGGAAAGAATACAACACAACCCAACATTCTCCCACTTGTTGTTTTCTTTCCACATAAGAGCTTAATCATTTATCCAGCCCTTAAACACCCATCATTTCTCTACAAGTGAACTTCTCAGAGCTCATAGATTTTTTCAATGCATCTGCAATATTCTTCAAAGTGTCCACCTTTACCAGCAACACCTTTTCGTCTTCTATCATATCCCTCACAAAGTGATGTTGAACATCAAAGTACTTTTCCTTTGAATGGTAAGCATGGTTCTTTGCTAAGAAAATTGCACTTGGCTGTCATAGTCTATCCTTATAGCTCCCTGTACTAACCCCATACTTGAACAAAATCTCTGCAACCAAACTACTTCCTTGCTTGCATGAGTGGCTGCCATGTATTCTGCCTCTGTAGTTGATAGTGCCACTATAGATTGTTTCTTATTCATCCAACTGACTACACCTCCAAATAGGTTAAACACATACCCACTTGTAGATCTTCTCTGATCCAAATCTCTAGCCCAGTCTGCATCAACTAAGCCATGAATATCCAACACTCTGTCCAATCCTGGTCTTCCTTTGTACCACAAACCATAATCACTAGTGCCACGTAAATACTTGAAACCCCGCTTCACTGCAGTCCAATGCTCCTTCCCTAGTTTTGACATAAACCTGCTCAATACTCCCACTGCATGTGCAATGTCTGGTCTAGTACAAACCATTGCATACATTAGGCTAGTGACTACACTTGCATATGGAACATGGGACATGTCCTCTTCCTCTTCTTGTCTCTTGGGACACTGTTTGGCAAATAAATTTAAATCTACAGGAATAGGAACCTTCACTGGTTTACTATCTTGCATATTAAACCTCTGCAATATTGTCTCGGTACTTCCTCTGGTTTAACCAGAGCTTCCTCTTTGCCCGATCTCTTTTTAATTTCCATGCCCAAAATATAGTTTGCAGCACCAAGATCTTTCATGTCGAATTTGGAGGACAATTGGGTCTTCAAATCCTGGATAATTTCTTTTTCATTTCCAACCAGTGACATATCATCCACATACAAATAAATGACACGGTCACCAATTAATTTAAAATACACACAATGATCTGCTTTGCTTCTGGTGAAGCCAAGTCCCCGTATAAATGTATCAAATTTCTGATACCACATCCTTGGTGACTGTTGTAACCCATACAGAGACTTCTTTAACTTGCATACTAGTTCTTTCTTACCCTTCACCGCAAAGCCTTCAGGTTGCTTCATGTAGATTTCCTCTTCCAAATCCCCATGAGAAAATGTTGTCTTCACATCCGTCTATTCTACCTCAAAATCAAAAGTAGCAGCAACAGATAAAAGTAATCTAATAGAAGTTACCTTGGCAAAAGGAGAAAAAATATCACCAAAATCAATTCCCGACACCTGGGAATAACCTTTTGCTACCAACCGAG
>APFE030778409.1:15264-32528 GCA_000404065.3 Pinus taeda | reverse complement strand
AATGAACAATTCTTGGATGATACAAATGAAAAGACCTCCTTTCTATATATAGGAGTCTAAGGGGTCATAACATAATCTGAGCTGACATAAAAATAATAATGTAAGGTGACAATAATAATAATAGTGGGTTGTAATAATAACAATAAGGGGTTAAACTAGTAGTATAGGGGCCTAACAACGAGAGAGAGGGGGAGAGAGAGATACATTTGGAAGGGGGAAAGAGAGGGAGGAAAGAACAAAGACATTGAGGGATAGAGGTGGAGAGAGAGAGGGAGTGATACGGGAGAGATGCAGATGGAATGAGGGAAGGGAGAGAAAAGGAGAGGGTAGAGATAGGGAAAGAAAGGGAAGAGAGAGACATAGATACACAAATATGGAGGGGCGAGATCGGGAAGGAGAGAGAAATTTGGAGGGTAGAGAGAGAGTTTGTGTGATGGGGTGGATGGAGACAAAGGGAGCGGGGAGAGAAAGGGAGAGAGGGGAAGGAAGAGAGAGAGTAATTCAGAGAGAGGAGGGGAAGAGGGGAAGAGAGATATGGAGTTGGAAAGGGAAGAAATACATAGAGAGAGAAAGGTGGAGAGGGAGAGAGAGTGACAAGGGAGAGATGTATAGATGATGAGAGAGAGAGAGAGAGAGAGAACATAGAGAGGCGGGGAAGAGATAGAGGAAAAGGACGAGGGAGGGAGAGAGAGATAGATAGACATGGAGAGAGAATGTGTAAGTTTTGGGGGTGGGCAAGAGAGACAAGGGAAGATAGATATATAGATGGAGGGGCGGGAGAGGGAAGAAGAGAGAGGCAAAGAGAGGGATGGAGGAAGAGAGAGAGAGAGAGTATGCTTAGGGGTTGAGATAGAGATATATATGGGGAGAGAGAGAGAGAGAGAGAGAGAATAATAGATAGATAGATATGGAGGGAGAGAGTATATGTAGGGTGATATAGAGAGATAACGAAGAAGAGACATAGGAAGATAGAGATATAGATGGAGGGGGAAATAGGGAAGAAGAGAGAGACAACGAAAGGGAGGGAGAAAGAGAGATAAATATTGAGAGAGAGAGAGAGAGAGTGACATGTGTTTAGGGGGCTAAGATAGAGAGACAAATAAGGAGAGATGGAGGGAGGTATAGATATAGATGGCAGGAGAGGAGAGGGAAGAAGAGAAAGATAAAGAAAGGGAGGGAGAAGTGGAGAGGGAGAGATGGGGGAGAGAGGGAGGGGGGAAGAGATAAGGAGAGAGGGAGGGATATAGACATAGAAGGGAAGGAGGAGAGAGAGGGAAGAAGAAAGAGATAGAGAGAGATAAATACAGACATACAAGTTAGATCTAGAAAGTCATGAATATTTTGGTGTTTCACTAAAAAAAATGTATTGATTTTAGTGTAGTTGTTGATTTCTAATCCCATTTGATCACTTTCACTAGATGTATTGATTTTAGTGTAGATGTCGATTTATAATCCTATTTAATGCCTTAAGTTAGATGCATTGATTTCAGTGTAGACGTTGATTTCTACTCCTATTTGATTTCTTGCACTAGATGCATTGGTTTCAATGTAGATATTAATTTTTAATCGTATTTGATCACTTTCATTAAATGCATTGATTTTAAATTATAGATGTCAATTTCTAATCCTATTTAATACCTTATGCTAGATGCATTGATTTTAGTCTAGATGTTGATTTCCAATCTTATTTGATTGCTTGCACTGGATGCATTGGTTTTAATGTAGATATTGATTTATAATCATATATGATCGCTTGCACTAGATGCGTTTATTTTAGTGTAGTTGTCTATTTCTAGTCCTATTTAGTACCTTACACTAGATGTTCATTTCTATTCCTATTTGATTGCTTGCACTTGATGCATTGGTTTTAGTGTAGATATTGATTTCTAATGATATTTGATTGTTTGCACTAGATCCATTTATTTTAGTGTAAATGTTGATTTCTAATCTTATTCGATTGTTTGCACTAGATGCATTGATTTTAGTGTAGATGTTGATTTCTAATCCTATTTGATTGTTTTCACTAGATGCATTGATTTCATAGTAGATGTTGAATTTTGATTTGATGCAACTAGATGTATGATGTACATTAATTTAAAAGTAGTTAGATTAATAGTGTGTATTGATTTCATTGTAAGCACATCTCTGCCCTCTCCATCTATATCTCTATCTCCCATTATCTCTCTTCTTTATCTCTCTATCTCAACCCCCAAACATAAACACTCCCTTTTCAACTCCCTCTCCCTCTCTCTTCCCCTTCTCTCTCTCTAACACTTCTCTCTCCATATCTATATCTCTTACTCCCTCCCTATATTTTCCTCGCTCTTCTTACCTCTCTCCCCCCCTCCATTAATATCTCTATCTTACCCCAAAACATACAAAGTCTCTCAGTGTGTGCACATAAACATTATTCCTGACATGAATTGAATTCTTTGTTACAATAATTCAACCATAAATACAATACTTGAATTTTCATCCTAAATAAAATGTTCACTTACCTGAAATGTCTTCTTCTTAAAACTGTAAACTATTTGTATTTGGATACATTCTTATTATTCCCATTTTCCATCATTCAACATTGTTAATCACTTTGCATTCAAAACTAGTAATAGAAAATAACTAATAGGTGTGACAATAAGAATAATAGAAGAAAATAGTCTTAGATTGATCGCAATGAAGATTTTTTGTAATTAACAATATTCTTATTATTCACATTTTATATCATTCAACATTGTTACATTGTCACTTTGCACTTAAAATTTGTATTTCATCATTTTTCATCAAGTTACTAACAATCTCTCTCATCATAAAAAACTAAGATAACTAAGCATAGTTAAGCTAAATTGACCAAATTAATATTAGATGTGTTTAACATATTTAAAATGATAAAAATAATGATATGTTCAACAAATTTTCTATGACTGTACATGACTGAAGCCAACCTAGATCCATCTTAACCCCAGATCTATCAAGCATGGAGAGGGATCAAATCTCTCGAGGTGCAAATCTTTCTTCAAGTTTTGAACTCAAAAAAGAGGTTTGCACCTCAAGGGATTTGACCCCTCTCGGCGATTGATACGGGGTTGTTAATATGGATCTTTTAATTCAAAATGATATAGTCTCATTTAGAGATAAAATAGATTTAAAAAATGATATAGTCTAACTTATATGTCACGATTCCGGTGAAAAAGGGTGTTTGTCTATAAGTTAAACTAAGTGATTAAAAATTAGTAGATCCATATAAATTAAATGATCGGAAAATATTTATACCCATAAATCTATGATAAGCATCAAAACACTTACCCTATGATACATTTCATATTGAGTAGATTAAAAAAATCATACATTTTAAAAAGCATGTAACAATATCCTTAATCGTGGAGATTCACTTCTACTTTTCCATGGAAATATTTAACTTGCAAATAGAGCTTGTTACAATAACATGGGCCAATACTAGGGATTTTCAATAGCATATGCACAACATGACATTTCTTTAATTAATTGTTTTTAAATAAATAAATTAAAATAACCCAACTAATTTGGAGATAAATCTAAACCCTTGATCTGTGAATACTACTATGAATATTTTGACATATTCCTTGGAGGTTAAATTTGTGCCATCCACCTAATAATTAATAATAATTAAATTAAAATTGTGGAAGGCTTATTCTAAAATAAGCATCCTATCGCATTAATAATTATTAGGTAGATGGTAGGGATTCAATTTGAATGGTTAAGAATCTTGTTCCATGTTTTTTAAATGTATATATATTTAATTTATACATTAATTCTTCTTCTTCTTCTTCGTCTAATAATAATAATAATAATAATGTTTTTATACTTTATTTAATTTTTATAATTATTTTAATCGTAACAAGTGTTTTAATGTTTATTATGGATTGATGCTTATTAACGTTTAGTAGCTATCTAATTTATATGTTTAGGGTCCAGATTTAGGCATGCATGTAACTTTTTAGCATGGGCCTGATGAAGGCATGGCACGACCAAGGTATGTGGTGTATAAATAGCTCAAAAGTTTCAGCTACTAATAAAGTCAGACTGAAATCAATAAACACAAATTTCTTCTACTCAATTTGTGGAAGGGAAAACATATAATAGAAACACATGCAATCATTCAATCACAATGAACACAATAGTTTTACTAGGGAACCCAAGTGGGAAAAACCTGTCCTTTGTTTGTATTACATCAGATGAGAATATAGATCTATTACAATGACAACTTCAATGCTTGAAGTTCAATCTACATTGCAATATTGATCTCCTCATGAGTCTTCTCTCGCCAATACTTAGCTAAAATAGGTCTCCTTCTTCCTCCTATTTCCTTGCACAATTCTTGTTGCTAAAGAATAGGAAATGTTATCACCAAGAAAATGATCATCTAGCCTAATTTACTAGATGGATCAAAGTACACCATGTAAAGCCAATTTTACCATAATAAAATTGCTTTCATTATGAGAAATTACGTAATAAACCACCTTAAGTAATTTATAGTTAAACCCATGAAGCATAATTAAATAAATAACTATATATTTGACTTTCTTCTAGGAATAATTAATTAAACCAGTGTTCAATTATTATTCCTTGTCATATTTGACCCAATCATGAAAAATAAACATATAAATCATTAATTATCTTATTTTTCTCTAAGAATAATTAATTAATCACTAATGAATTATTATTCTTTGTCAAATTTGACTAAATCCCTTAGGAATAATTAAATAAATCATTATTAATTTATTATTCCTTAACTAATTCCTTGAGATAATAAGTAAATCACTTATTTATTTATTATTTCTAAATAAAAGTTTAAATACTTTTTCCCTCGTAAACAAATATAATAAAATACTCGAGGTGTTTATTCCAAGAATGGGATCAATAATATTTTATTATTGGTCATTATTCGAGGATAAGTCAATATTTCGTTTTAAATAGAAGGGTTTTCCATTCATTATTCACTTTTGATTATTTTCATTGTTGCATCCATTTTTGTAACTCTGATTATTTTCATTGTCGCACACCATATTTTTGTTGGGTTTACACATTATAGACGAGAGAGACTCTACACAAGTTGAAGACGTTTGAGGACAGCCAGGAACCCATCCCATAGAGGGGGACTGGTAACATCTATTTGTTTCCTTCACAGGTCTTATAATAAAACTATTCTTTACATATCTTGTTTCCATTGGATGATTGGAGTTATTACTCTTTCTTTTTGTAGTTTAATTATGATTGTAGCATAGATCTAGACTTTGGTAGGTTTTGTTTATATCAGTTGCTACAGACCTACAATGTTTAACAACCATTTATATTGTTGAGATTTTTTGTCATCCACAATCTTAAGTGAGTTCTTTTCGTACATCTTTGAGAAGAAAACACTACAACAAAGTTGGCGACTCCACTTGGTTTATACTTAAGATCCAAAAAACCTAGGTGACCTTTGATTTTCAACTTCGGGTTTCTTATTTTTTCATTTATCTTAATGTTTCCTAGTTTTTTAACCCTAGATCTATTAAATTTCTCACTTCCGCAAGCTTTCTAGTTGTTTCCGCAGGTCACAGGAACCAGCCACGACAAAGGTGACATGTTTTTCCAAGATTTACCGACTGGGATCCACGAAGCAAAAATCACACTTTTTAGCCTAAAAAGTATGATCTGGAGGCCAAAGTGCACTTATCAACCCAAAAAGTGTGATCCCTACAGAAAAAAAAGGTCAGTACCTATGATTTTTGTGTTTTAGGGTTTTTCTTACATATGTTTCTGGGTTTTGCAGAGATCTATCTGTTGGGTTGTCTAACCTTTGCCTAATCTTGCTTAGGCCTTGATCCACCCTGATTTACTCGTTGAAGTCGAATTTAGCCTCCCCTAGGGCTTCTAGTATGTTTCCACCTTTCGAGGAGGAGTTTGGTTGAGTGAGTAGTCTGAGTTTCTGCAAGGCTTTTAGCCACATTTTCCAGATGTATACTCTTCTGTTTTAGATCAGTTAAGAGAGTTTGTTACCATCCATAGTTTCACATTTAAACTTGTTTGGTCAATTGCGTTAGGGTCCCATCGATTGCCCTAGGTGTTTCACCCATCTCCCTATCTTTTTGCAACGATCTTCCTCTTTGGTTTTTTGTTGTTTTTGCACTACTTTTCAACATCTTAGTGTCACTTCATCCAAGTCACACTGACATTTAGATCTCTTGACCATTTTAGTGTATTTTCCATCGTTTTAGCCATCAACTAGCACAATGTTTGCAAACCCAGTTTGGGTGGGGGTTAGTTAATCGTTTTGTTGTTCATTTTCTATTGTTAATATCAGTTCATTTTTAGCAAGATTTTTTCTTTTTTACAAAAATGATCTGGGCTTAATCAATAAATACACTTGCACACACAAGCACACCTTAAGCGAAGGGTGCTTGGTTTACACCGCCAAGCCAAGATTCAATATAATAAATTTATCTCCCCTCTGAGACAAAAGAATATTGTTGATCTCCCTTCACCATTTTCGTGCCACGTGTGTCCTACCACCATTGCGCCACCAAGGTGTTTGTTGCGGAGACTATTAATCCTTCACCCCCAATTTCCGCTTGGGCATATTACCTCTCCTTGTTGTGTTCAATTTCATATCCCTCTAAGTCCCCACACCGACTCTTCTCCTGGTTCATCTGATTCCTCATTTGATTCCGAGCCTCCTTCACCACATATCGTCACCATGTTTGGACCCATAGTTGGTGTGGGAACCCAACCTAGTGTTGGCTCTGGTTCTATACTGATGGTAACATCAAGCAGAACAACCCCAGGAATCGTTCCAACAACCCCCATGCTCCCCTTTATGGTTGGGTTAAGCCTACCAGATTTTAACCAGTTGATAAACGACCCCATACACCATGATGTTGGTTGGCCCTCTATGTTGACTAAGCTTTCCTCAGATGTCCCAAAGTTTGAGGGTAATGATGGAGAGGATCCTACGAACAATTTCTAATCCTTCCACATGTGGTGTTCGTCCAACTCCATAAATGATGAATCCATTTATCTTTGGCTATTCCAACGCATGCTCATTAGAGACGCCCTCCACATCTCATTCTATTTTTCTGACACTTGCTAAAGCATTCCTCTCATATTTTTAGTTACCTCTTCAGTACGACACCGGTATGGAACAATTGACCACATTTCATGAGTCCTCCGCCACTCACCTTTTCGACCATGTTTAAGCATGGCGTCGAAGGAGGAGCACATGTTGTGCCCCGCATTTCGAAGACCGTGTCTATCTAGATTGGTTTCTTAGGAGCCTTTTATCTCCCATTGGAAAATATGTCGCGTCCCATTTTCCTTAGACCGAGGAAGAAGCTCTCCAAATAGCTTTGAGATATGATCTGATTTATTAACAATCTAGTTATGTCTATACTATCATTCTAGACCTCCCTCATCCTAGAAGTGGCAATGCACCGGGGGCATCTTACGCCACCGATGGTATCATTGGATCCCTTTCACACTCTTTGCCATATACTCAGCAAAGTTATGGCTACCCGTAGCATTCCGAATTGGATCCATAAAAGACTTTCAAAGAACCATGACTATATCAGGATGAAACAAATCTTTGAAGAATCCAAAACAACATCAAAAACACCTTGAACTAGTGGCAATGGTAGCTAGCGTGGAACGACGAGGACCTCGGTCAAAGCGCGATGACCGAGGCCCATGGAGACTGCGCAGGAGGCCAAAGTAGCCCCTGGGAGCCCCGGATTGGGAAAAGGAGGTGATTTTCAATGCACGATTAGTGCCTAGCACTAATCGCGCATCGCTGGGCGAACAGGGCCAAAATGGAGGAGCCTTAAGCACTTGGTCGCGTTGGGAGCCGGAGAACCGCGGGCAGAGAAACAAAAGCGATAACGTACGAAGGCGGGACCCACACTCTGGAAAACCAACGATATTGTTCGGGGCACCCTCAAACGGTAAATGGTTTTGGAGAAAGCGGAGCAATCCCACTCAACAATCGACGCATGGCGGTGGAGATGAGAGAAAATCGTCGTTGATCGCGCACTATCGGTCGAGCAGGTCAACCGTGTGGGACGTGCGTATGACGTTGGATTTGGAGGAGCCAGATTGGACGGCTGAGATTGCGCCCGATAGAAAGAAGCGGAGTCGACAGGGAATTAAGCCGCGTTCTAAAGGGATTTGGAATCCGTTTGACCACCACGGTGGAGAAAGGACGCATCCATGGTGTAACTAGAGAAACGAACTGACGAGCAGGTTGGCGCTGTTTGGATGGGGACATGTGGCCACTCCCTGAATGTTCATGCTAACGCCAAACAAGGAACTCCAAGCGCAGCTGCAGAAGGTGAATTGATAGAGGCAGAAGAGGAACTGAGCGGGCATGGGTTCGAATGACAAAAAGCCATGAATAGAGACGGAATACACAATCAAGTCGGAGTTAAGTCAAAGAGACGAGAGAAAAAAAAGACCATAACCCCAAGAGCAGGACAGAATACACAGAGAAGAAGGCAGAAAAGCAAGAGAAGAGCATAAAGAGAAAGAGGGCTGAGCTAACTAGTGACAACATCTAGCACCAGAGCTTAAAGATTCAAGCCATCCCATAGGGGAATCTATCCATATTGAGTATCACATTTGGCTCTATCCATTGTAGACCCAAAGGTCACAGAGCTGGTAGGAAGAATAAGAGTTTGTGCACTCCAGTGGCTTGGGAAATCTAAGAACCACCCTGCCAAGCAAAACCTACTTCAAGAGAACTCACATTGAGTCCTTGCATTGTAATTCTATACTAAAGGCACAATAAAACAAGGCCACCACTGAAAGAGGGACCGGAGATGTAGCCCTAGAGAATAGGGTGAACTCCTTATCAAAATTTCTTGTGTCTTTGTGATTTCCTTCTGTATTTCTCTGTTGTCCTTCCATTTAAATGTCTATGTATTTGTAATCCGATTGATCCGTTGCTTAAATAACACAGAACACACACCAGCACATGAGTCTGTAATACCTTTTGTTTAATAAATCTTCAACTAATGTCACTCATAGGGTTATTATCAGATCAAGTGGTATCAGAGCAGTAGGTTGTCAAGTCAGACAAGCTTGTGTTGGTTTAGTTGTGAATGCTCACTAGATCAAAGCTCAAATTAGGAGAAGGAGAGTTGGTGGAAGCAAATCCTGAAATTGGGAAAGTCTATCCTCGGAAGACAATGACAGAGGAAGGTTCTATAGGGCCAGACCCTCAATTCATAGAAAGATTCCTAGCTTTAAAGTCTATGGTAGAAGAAGTGTATAGGCACTTTAGAAAGCATAAGGATGAAGATTCATCAGGCTTGAAGCAAGATAAAGAAGAGGGTGAATCTCATTCCCATGACCACTCAAAAGGGAAAGGGAAAGAAGAAAGCTTTCCTACACCTCCTAATAGCCCTGTGCATAATAAGAAAACCTTTTTGATTAAACTAGATGTTAAATTTGATTTGCCTATATATGATGGAGAGCTAAATTCTGAAAAGTTGGACAATTGGATTAGACAAATTGATGTATATTGCAGGGTACGGAACGTAGACTCGGACAAGAGTAAGATTCAGCTGGCAAGCCTACGCCTAGGAGGCACTACCTTGGTTTGGTGGGAAGGCAGAACCCAAGCTGATATGAAGAAGCATGGCAAGACCATCTCTGTCTGGAGTGAATTTATTGCTGCAATCAAAAAGGAGTTCTATCCATTGGCCTACATGCAACAAGCCATGATGAGTTGGAAAATTCTTTGGCAGTTGAAAGGGAAAATTGTGCAAGGGTATACTCAAGAGTTCAGAAAGAGAGCATTGATGTTGGGTATCTCATTAGACTCACCAAAAACTCTTTTGAAGTACATTAGTGGTCTACACAGCTACATGAGGCATACCATCCTCATGTTTAATCCGACTAGTATAGATGAGGTATTTTTACAAGCTACTTATCTAGAAGCTAGAGGCAAGAATGGAAATCCAGAAGTTGTGGGACCATCCCAACCCACTGTAAGCAAGAGAAAGGAGAAAAGAAAGTAGAAGTGGAAAGCAAGGAAGGCTAACACTGCATAGAAAAGCGAAGCTTCATGCACTCACTGTAAAAAGGATGGGCATGGTGATGAGCATTGTTGGATTCTGCATCCAGAGCTGAGACTTAAGAGGTTAGAGGGAAAGAAGAAGAAGACTGTTGCAGCTATTCAGAAAGATTTGGGGTCAGACTCGGGAGATGAAACAATCATTGCAACCACAGGTATAAAAGGTTGTCTGCTTTAGAGAATGCTGAAATCAAGAGGCAGGTGCAGGAGTTGCTCGAGAAAGGGTTCATCAGGCCTAGCACATCACCATGTGGGTCACCGATTATTTTGGTGAGAAAGAAAGATGGCTTGTGGAGAATGTGTATTGACTACCGAGCGCTGAATAAGATAACGATATTTATTAACCAATCACTTTGTCATTAATCATTAATATCTCCTTTTAAGGATCATGACCACATATTGGGGGCTCAAATTTTGAACAACCATATTTTCTCAACTATGAAGACTTATGTGGAGTGCCACATATCAAGAAAAACTATTCTTTACATCCATTTTCCTCAACAATGCAGGGAATTTAGGGCTTCCTTCCCTTACTTCTTGTTATTTGGAGCTTCCCATCAATCAAAACTAGATGAATATTAAGAGTATTCAAGGACTAATATTAACATCAATGACAATACAATTCAATAGTTTCTCCAATTCGGTTTTTGAGCTCTTCCTTTTTTGTTTACTTCTATAAAACCTTAAGGATTCATTATTTTATTGTTCTCTTGGTTTTCCATATGTTCTCTTAATTCCTCTATTTATATTTAACCTTGACCTATAAAAAGTGAGTCTATGGAAGATTTAAATGTATATGCAACACCATTATCATAATCAATTTCAGTCCATAAAATATATCACTCTCCAAGAATAATTAATATATCATATTATCGATCACATTAAATGAAAAATGTATCTAATACATGTATACATTATAACAAGATGTCCTCATGAAATATGTCATTGTCCAAGAATAATTAAGATGTCATATTATGGATCACATTAAATGAAAAATGTATCTACTACATGTATTTATTATAACAAGACATCCTCATGAGTTATATAAAAGAAAAGATGCCCTAATAAGACATCCAACATGGGTACAATATCATGAACCTTATAAAAGAAAGCTATCCAAAAAGGGGATCCCACTTGTACATATACCATGAACCACATCAAAATAGAGGAATCTAATGCATGCATATATCAATGGTTATCATACTACATGAACATCATTTAGTACTATTACTTCATACAAGAATATCATTAATATGGAAAATAATATCAACCGTGTCATCAAGTACTAATCATGCTAACCATATTCCATTGATAGCCAACTACTATTATCAAAAAACACTTGATATAGTTGTGATTAATAAACTTAAACATATTTAAAAAAAAATCTACTCCAATTTAATTTAATTTATAAATAAATCCACAATATTATTGATACAATACTATTTAAATACATGGTAACATCATATGAAATTTCTTAAATAATTACATCATCCACATTTTACCAACTTAAATAAACATTATATTTCAAATCTATGATACACATTCTTCGAGAAATTTTTAGTAACATGTCAATTTACGCATTAATATAAGATGAAAATTCCTAACAAAACTATCAAAACTAAATTCCATAACAAAACTACAGCTACTAGAAAATTTAATTTCATTACTAATTTCTACATAACTCCATTATCATCTAGAAAAACTTCCATTCTTTATTTCCAAGCTATTGAATTCAAAGTTCCCTCCAATGCGTACTCAAGCCTCAATCCATAGAAGGACATTGTTCCTACACTAGAGAAAATTCTTGTACCATAAATTTGCTATTTGAAATTTCTCTCAGAGAATATCAATAACTTGGTTTCTATGTGGTTTTCAATAGCTCCAATACCATGTAAAAATAGCTTGAAATTTGTAGTTGCTAATGAAATCAAACTGAAATCAATAAAAACCAATTTCTTTTACTCAATATGCGAAAGGGAAACATACAATAGAAACACATGCAATTATTCAATCATAATGAACACAATATTTTTATTAGGGAACCCAACTCGTAAAAACCTATCCTTTGTTTGTATTATATCATATGAGAATATAGATATATTACAATGAAAAATTCAATTCATAAAGCTCAATGTGCAGTGCAACACTCATCTCCTCTTGAGTGTACTCTCACCAATACTTAGCCAAAATAGATCTCTTGCTTCCTCTTATTTCCTTACGCATTTCCTACTACTAAATAATAGGAAGAGCTATATTTTCTTGCATAATCCCAAGAGAATTCCTCACGTGCTACATGAAAATTCTATACACTCAAAAATATACATTAATAAATACAATTATTCCTTTTCCCTCCACTCCACTTGGCAATTTAAAATGCATGCATGACTAGGGATATTTTTAGTAAATATATTAGTTAACTGAGATATCAATGAGTTAACAATGGTTACAACTGCTCAACTAAACTACTATTGAGTCTATTCATGACTAGAGCTCAGATAATTGAGTTTCACTAACTATAACTCCACTAGATTGCTAGATCTTAGCAATCAAATTGTGCACAACTCTACTTGTTGCCCACAAACTAGCATTGATTGACTTAACTAACGGACTTGGCCATGTCACTCCTGTTAGCTGCAACTCAAGTCATCCTAATGATGTGGAAATTTGAATTTCTCGATTTGACTAAGGCACAAGTCAAATGAAGCATTTTCCTGCTACAATTTAACATTCCCCCCCTAGGATGAGTGGAACAAGTAGGCTTGAGGTTTCATTTAATCGACCACACATTGGAACCAGTCCACCTTAGGTGCCCACCATGGAACTAGTGGGTGCAGTGACTAAATAGGTGGATGAACCAAGAGGTACGGGGTGAATAATGGGAGGTTGAATCAAAATACAATAAGGTTATGGAGAACAACACATTGACCCCAATTGAGATAGAAGAGTTGTGTGTTGGAAATACTAGGAAGGAGCATGAACCAAAATTTCATTTTTTTAACAATTCATCACTTAGTTAATCTTGAAATTGAGTTCACATCGCATAATCAATCATTTACAATGTATGAACACAAATATCAAAAGTGAAAGTAAAAAACTTGAAGAAGAAACACCTTTAAACAATCCGCAATTCATTACAACCATTTGTGATGACACAAATATTTTATAAGCACCAACTTAAAAAAATCACAAGCTCCAACTTTTCAATAAGACGATGACAGCAATCCTTAGTAATCATCAACTTACAACTTTCATAGGTACCAACCTATAGGATATTTTAGTACTCTATCCTAAGTAATCACCAACTTACAACTTTCACAAGCGCCAACCTACAATTGAATTTGGTACCCTAGCTGAGCTCCAACTCAACAAATTTGTAGCCTGCAACCTTTACGAGACTTCAATCTCCTTAGTTGAGCACCAAATTAGTAATTTGTACGTACAAACACTCTTTCAATTTTTTTTCTTGGGCCTGTCAAAACCAATTCTCATAATGTATTCACTTTATTTAGTAGGGATATCTCCCTAACATGCCACCCTTAGGTTTACACCTTCAAGCCTGACCACAACCAAATATACTTCTTTATTTTACTTATTGGTCACCTTGTTCTTCTTTGGCAATGAAAATAACACAACTAAAAACTCCCTTAATGTTATTGTCACACCTTGAATAGACCTCCACCTCTTCAAAAATTCAAGCTTGATTTTGGGATTAAAAATAGGTCTACAAAAGATGAATTAGGACTCGACCTCATTTTATAGTGCACACTAAATTCAACCTTCTATAGGGCTAGAGTTTGAGCTCGAGAAACGATCTCAAAAATAACCTCCAACGGAGCTTGGCTAACCTCAAAATCAAATCATAACTTGCCCTAAAACATGTGAAACAAAAGGGCTTCCAACTAAGCTAGGAATAAACCTTCAAACTAAGCCTAAAATCATGTTTCAAATAGACTTGAAATTTTTCCTAAGACCAGCAATACTCTCTCCTTAAAACATACCTTGAATGACAAAAAACCCTTCCCAAAAACTAGGAAGAAAACCTTTCAAAATATCTTCCAAATCCATTCCACAAAAAGTTGTTTCAATTTAGCTTCACTTCAATTCTTCTTTATTCATGAGGTATGAACTTCAAACTTTCTCCTTCACTCTCCTAAAGATAGAACCAAATGCTTGAGTTGAGTGGTTATAAATTCTTCTTCTCAACCTATTTATAGTGCCTTTGGATGTTGGTGTTGGTGTGAAATTTCTTGGAAGGCATACTAAAAATACTTCACTTAAGTCACTAGGTAACACGTGACAATGACAACAATTTGTGGCTGATTACACTTTAGATCTGTAATAAAACATGGAAAACCTACAACAATGGCTTATAGGATCCAAAATAGAAAACAAAAATATATGTATCTAATGCAATAACCCAAATGGACAACAATATATGTATCCAATGCAATAACCCAAATGGAAAGATGTTAAAGTGAATAAATATTTTTTTGATAACACCTCGTGAAAGAGATCTACAAAAAAGGTCTGCAAATCCCCCTTCATGGGATGGGTCTTTTGATGTTCTTGATGCTTCAATAATCGATTCTCTCTCTTAATGTGTGAAATACCCATAACAATGTTGAGAACTCAAATGGGAACTCAAATGAAAAGAGAATAATGTTGACGATGATAATGACCATGGTGAAGAATTAATGGAAAATCCTCCTATTTATAACAAAGTATTGAGTTAAATCTCAAAAATGGAGAATAATAAAATAATATTGACCAAATCAACATCTAACCATTAGCAATACTTTATTATATTTTTTGGAGAGGTAAAATATATACAAAATGGTCAAATATCTTTATCTTTATTTAGAAATAATTAACAAGATAAAATGATTTCTTAGTTATTTCACCATAAATAATTATTAAATAGTGTTTTAACAATTAATCCAATAATAGAAATAATGAATAAACAATAAATAGTGATTTATTTAATTCTTCCTATGGTAAAATGTTTTTGGCCAACCAAATTAGGGAACATAGTCCATAGTAGGATAGTCAAATTTTCTTGAGTATATTTATTAACTAATAAAGTTGCCATTAATATCTCTTTTTGCCGATCATGACCACGGGGGCTCAAATTTTAACTGTGTATCCTCAACTATAAATACTTATGAGGAGGCCTACCACATATCAAATGATGCTATCATTTTCATAATCAATCTCAAAGCATAAAAGATCTCATTGTCCAAGAATAATTAATATATCATATTACTTCATGAAATATTTCATTTTCTAAGAATAATTAATATCATATTATGGATCACATTAAATGAAAAAGGTATCTAGTACATGTATACATTATAACAAGACATCCTCATGAGCCATATAAAAGAAAAAACACAGACATCCAACATGTGTATAATATCATAAACCATATAAAGGAAAGCTATCATGAAATATTTCATTGTCCAAGAATAATAAATATCATATTACTCATCACATTAAATGAAAAAGGTATCTAGTACATGTATACATTATAACAAGACATCTTCATGAGCCATATAAAAGAAAAGACACCATAAAAAGACATCCAAGATGTGTACAATATCAGAAACCATATAAAGGAAAGCTATCCAAGAAAGGGATCCTAATTGTGCATATAGCATGAACCACATCAAAATAAAGGAATCTAGTACATGTATAGATGAATAGGTATCATTACTACATGGTCATCATTTAGTACCATTAGTTTATACAACAATATCGCACTTTGTATCATTAATATGGAAAATAATATCAACCATGTCATCAAGTACCAATCATGCTAACCATATTCCATTGATAGCCAACTACTATAAAAAAAACACTTGATATAGTTGTGATTAATAAACTTATACATATTTTTAAAGAAATTCTACTCCAATTTCATTTAATTTATAAATAAATCCACAATATTATTGATACAATACTATTTAAATACATGATAACATCATATGAAATTTCTTAAATAATTACATCATCCACATTTTACTAAAAGAAATAAACATTTTATTTCAAATCTCTATACACATTCTTCAAGCAATTATAAATTCAAATTAAATAATGCTATTATAATATATTACTCCCTCAACATTCAATTCCATATTTTTTCATATATCTTTAACATGTCAATTTAGGTGGTTAATATAAGATGAAAATTCCTATCAAAACTAAATTCCATAATAAAATTATAAAAAATCAATTTCATCACAAATATGGTTCCATTATAATAGGGCACAATTATATTTTCATTATAATATGTCACTTCCCTAGAATCTTTATGAACATTCAATTCCTAAAGCTTTCAATAACATCTTAATTTGCATGGCTTCAGACTAAAGTTTCCCTAACAAATCTATCAAAAATAAAATTCCATAACAAAACTATAGAAACTCCATTCGATCGATCAAAAAAAATTCCATAACAAACCTATAAAACTTCATTTCATCAGAGAATTTAATCTCATTACTAATTTCTACATAACTGGACAGAGGGTTCACTCTCATCAACAAACTTTTCTGAATGAATGCTATTAATTGTGTCCAATAGCCCACTGGTGTTCCTGCCTGATCTTTGCCTCTTCTTCTGGAGATAAATCATTCTCAATGTTGAAAATCTGGCGAATCTCTTCTAGGGTTTTCCCTTTAATCATACCAACAATAGTTTGACATGTCAAGTCTAGCAAGCTGTGTATGTCCAGGTAGTGGGCAGCCATTGTAAGTGTGAAAAGCGTGAGTGGATTTTCCACCAGAGGTTTAACAAACTCGACATTCCATGTTTTCACAGTATCGACAGTAGCAGCAACATCCTGGGAATGATGGTATTCACAGTAATCCTTAACCATTTTCAAAATATTACCTGAAACGTTTCGCACACCAATGGTTGTCATAGTCCCCTCACTCTCAATCGACATCTTTAGAAAATTCGACATCAACGCCACAGACTTGTCAATCTCGAACATTTCGCCATTGGAGCTCTGTAATATAACCTTGTTATTATTGCGCTCCACCGCTGCAGACATGGCTGATAATTGTAGGACAAATATGATGGCGCCTTCGAATTCGATGAGGGTTTAGGGTTTATGCCGCAGATATAGATGGCGAGGGTTTAGGGTTTATGCCGCAGATATAACTTGCGAATGTAATGA